>JAEQBH010006263.1:0-225176 GCA_016808115.1 Tetrastigma voinierianum | reverse complement strand
CATATTTTATTTTGCCTTTCATGCATAATTTATTCCTTAATGAGAATATTGCATTAATCACATGTTTATTCTCTTCAAATATGTTTGATTTTGTGATCATGATACTATTAACGTTTGTGAAGCTATAATATTCATCGTAAATCCAAATCATGTGTGAAAATATAAATTGCCTAAGTGCTTAAGTACATGCGCCGTGTTCAAGTAATATAATGAAAGTAGAGTATCGTTCTCTTGAGGATTAATTATTAATTATCAATTCTAATTTGGCTTAGACACTATTTGGATGACACCATTGAGTTTGAAAGACAAACTAGAAAAATAAGCATACAAAGTCCTAAACTAACAAAGACTTAAGAAGACCTAAAACAAACTAAAAACCCGAGGGCATAGATTTCACCTAAACAATCTTACTTGAACCTCCTAACTCAATCAATCAATATTCATTTCATTATGTTGATGGCGATTTCACTAATGGAATTGTGAATCTCTCTCAATAACTTACAATCTACTTGTAGGATTTAGGTATTTTGCATATCTACTCAACCCTAAAACCCTAAGAATGCAATACAATCAAGAAACCCTAATATCACACATAATCTCATTTATATCGCTATCTCATGATAGTTAGATGACATTTCATTCATAGTCTAATTAAATCCTCACTTCTAGATCTCGAATCGAACCACAAATCATGCAAATATTGACCAAATACCCACAAGCATTGAGAACTAAATGAAATACTCAACATATAGATGAAATAAGACATTAATCAATAGAAGTTAAGAGCATTCATATACATTCAAGTCTTGGTTACATCTAATCCCTAAGAAATTAAACTAAAACATATCTATAAAAGGAATTACAACCATCAAAAGAAAAAAAAACATAGAGAGAGGAAGAGAATAAACAAATTTAGAAGTGAAAGCCCCTTCTCTTCTTCCTCCTCCTCCTTCTTCTTCTTCTTCAAGTTTTTCCTCTTCAAAAGACCTAGTTCCTAGGGTGTTTCCACCAAACCCCCAAAATCATTCTCCCCAAAAGTTTCTAGGGTTTGAGGCTTTCAAAAACAGCAACTTTGGGCATAAAAAAATAGGCTAAAATGCACCAGACCTAACCTAACGTCGCGACATGAGCTCCAATAGCATGGAGAAGCTTTCTGCCACGTTGCAATGTCATGCTTGCACGTCGCACGTCACTGCTCCTCTTTGTTTTCTTCTTCACTTCTCGAGTCCATTAACATTCTCATCTTAACTCAAAATTGAGCAATCTTAATCTTGTTGGAAAGCTTAGAGTGTAGAATATGTATATGGCTAGAGAGAACCCTTTAGAGCTTATGGTAAAGACTGAGTCAACAAAGTGTGCAAATTGGTCGGATTTTGAGCACTCTTCCTTATTCCTCAAACATATAGAAGTCATAACTTGATTATTCAAAGTCCAAATTAAGTGAATAAGAGCTCTTCGAAAAGCTTGAAAAGTCTACTATCCTATCTATACAAAGATTGGAGCCATGGGAGGTCATTCTATAACTGAAAAGATCAAAATACAGTAGCTGCTGCTGCATGTTAGATTTTTTATTTTTGGACTTTTTCTCTTCGTATTGCTTCATATTACCTCAATGCCTCGGATTTGGTCCTAATTGCAAATAGGAATGAAAACAGTGTTAAAACACTTATTAATATCATAAGAAATGAGTATAAAATATACTCATCACCCTTTTTTTGCAAATTTGAATATTTGATCCACATTTGTTGATTTGAAAGTCCATAATGGACTCAGACACAGACATATTATGGGGCTGCATGCATGTGAGGTTAGGTCTGAAGCCATGATATTCATTTTTTTTTGACAACTAAGTACTTTGTTACAATGTAATAAACTTTTTCCATTAAAACTCGAACTCGGACCCCTCCCCATTAGGACTCGAACTCGGGACCCCTCCCTTCCCTGGATATCATGCCTTTTTAAACCTTGAACGCTTTACCAACTGAGCTAGGCATATGGACCATGATATTCATATTAAAATCCTACAAGCTTGAGCTTTTAGGATAGCTAGTTATCTAACAAGATTCTTTTATGTTATGTTATATAAGGAAAGGAAAATAGAAAAAAGGTAGAAAGAAAGAAAAATTGAAATAAAATAAAAATATAGTTAAATCCAACATAATATTTTTATTTGCTACCTTAAAACTCATTTTATTTACTTTAACTCAACAATGTAAAGATTAAATAATTTAAAAAATATATACATTTCTAAATAATTTATTTATATTTGATTTTCGTTGAAATATTTCATTAGTCAATGAGAGATATAAAAATCATTTTTTTAAAATATTTTTTGTTCCCGAAAGCACACATAACCTTATAGGGATTACCCATCAATAATTTCCTTTTGTTTGATGAAAAGCTACTATATATAATGTGATGTGTTGCACATGTAAAAGATAAAGGACAACTTGGAGTTTTGTCCCAAAATAATACATATAAAATAAAAAAAAAATACCAATATACTACGTTTTTTAAAATAATGCTTAAACTAGAAACGCACTTGTCATCAAAACCGTAGTTTAAATTGTTTTAAGTTAAAACTGTAAGACCCGAGAAATTTCAAATTCTGGAAATAGGACAAAATCGTAATTTCGGTTACAAAATTGTAATTTCGGTTAAAAATCCGAAATTTATTCTTTGGACCTCGGATGACGAAACAGATTTCACCGTCGGAATCGTCTCGCGAAATCTAGCTAGCACGTCGAATTTCGTCGAATTCCGAGACAGTATGAATTTACATGTTTTTTACCGATCGCGTTTCGGTCTTGAGTAAAAGCGAGCCACCCCGATGTATTGAAAGTCACATATAACACGTACTCATGTTCCATAAGTGGCATGAGTATAAAAATGATGAAAATGGATGGCCGAGATAGTGCCGAATGTCAAAACTGGGAAAAGAGGGACATAATTGGTATTAATGGAATTGTTTTAAGTTGGAATAAGCCAAATTAGAGAATAATGTTCTTCTCCAATCAAAAAACAAAAGCAAAACGTGAATTGGGGAAAGATGAGATGCAGTAGCCGACTTGGAGAATTTTTAGAGAGAGAACGTCTAGCTTCTTTCTAAAATATTGCGCGATCCGACCGTCGACAGTCTTCGAAACAAGAAGGAAAGGCTGCTCACAACGGAGAGGGCTTGATGAGTATCATATTTAGGAGTTTCCTCAAGCTCCTTGAGGTAGGAGTTTCTCCCCTACTTGGGTTTTATTCTTTGTTTAAGAGTATGTTAATGTTTGAGTTGAATGAGCGTGAGGCGTTTGATGGAGTTCGAATCTCTTAGGCAAGTGTTAGATTTTTGAAACCCATGGGCCGGTCGTGTATCGCATTCATTGGAATGCCATGTGATATGTTGCAATAGTGATGACAATAATGAGAATCGGTGAAATGCGATTCTGGTGACAAAATTGTGGTTGGCGAACGATGTAGGGTTGTTCTGCAGCAGTGATCTAATCATTTGTGAATATGTGTTCGTCGGGTGATTCCAAGTGAATCCCTACTAACGATCCGTGTCATAAGTAAATAAATTACAAGTTATTGGAAATGTGAAATTACATAACATGATTATTGTGATTTAAATTATGTGAATATATGCATAGTGATATATTTTAAATGTGTTATATGAGTTATTGAAATGGCATCACAATGCATTTCATGAGCACCACAGATAGGAGTGAGTGCATGAGGTAGTTTCTTAAAGCTGTTTCGGAGGGTAGTAATAAATATAAAATATCAATCGTCGGTCATTTGATTGATATGTCGGATGATCCATATAAAATAATATCAATCGTAGTCGACCGATTGATATACATCGGAGGACAGTCTACTAAATATAACATCGAGAGAAGGTCCTTTCGCCAGATCGGAGGGTATACTACAAATATAAACAAATAACTGTTTGGAAATTAGTTTTCTCATACATGGCAGGCGAGGTGTAGAGGGGACTGGGGTATGGAGATGGAGTTAGGCGTTAGTAGGATCGTACGTTCTTTTGAATGTGTGTTTATTTTGGAGCATTGCATATGCACTTGGGTGGAGTAGCCCATAGGGTGATTAATTCTTGAGCGTTCATTTCCTTGTCGAGGAACATATTTTTCGGCGGAGTCACGAGGGAGGCGCCACGAGGAAACGGCTCGTCTGGTGAGTTTAGAAGAAAAGCGGTTAACTGGTTTTGTAATGTATACATGTATTAGAATATTCAGAATTTTTAATATATGTTGGCTATAAGAAGAGTGAGTGCAACTCTTTTGAAACTATTAAGATATAAGTTGTTGTAGTATGATAAGTATTGTTGTTGGGCTCGGTGGCGGTTTACTCATGTATTTGTTCATGATGTTGGGACGGTGTATCTGGTGGAGCTCTCCGGGTACAAAGGAGACTCTGCCCAGATTTTAAATGAGTGTCAGATTGTAAGGATTGCGAACATTCCATGATATTACAGGATCAGCGGGCTGTGCGGACCTCAGGTTTGAGTATCCCACAAGAAACACTTGTTGCAACTAGTTTCATTTGTTTAAAAATAAAGCCCACGTTGTTGACTACTTAAAAAATTTAAAATCGTAGTCATCATTTATGATTTTAACTTTAAATTTAGATTATTGAACATGATTTTAATATTGACTACAAAACTTTGCTTAAAAAATTAGGTTGTCGTAATTTAATATTAGAAAAATTAGAACAGTTTTAAGCTTAAACAAAAAAAAAATTTAAAACTCAACTTTAAATTTAGATTTTTGACCACGATTTTAATATTGACCAAAAAAAATATAACTTAAAAGATTTTATTGTTTTAATTTAACCTTAAAAAATTAAAACAATTTTTTTTTAAGCTTAAACAAAAAAAAAATTTAAAGCTTAAATTTAAATTTAGATTTTTTACCACGATTTTTGTGAAACCCCAGAAAATCCAAGATTTTGGATAAAGGGTAAAATAGTAATTTCGGCTGAAAATCTGGAATTTTTCTAGATCTCGGATGACGAAACAGACTTCTCCATTGAATTCGTCTCTCGAAATTTAGCTATCACGTCGAATTTCGTTGAATTTCGAGGTGGTCGAGATTTCACGTTTTTCGAGGCGTGGGGTGTCGGATGACACATGGCAAGGTTGGGGGATGCCACATGGCACCATAAAAGAGTGACACTTGGCACAAAAAGGAAAGGCTCACAATTAGCATGTGTGGGAAATGAATCCCATGGCTCACATGAAGCCATGTGGTTGATGATGTCATAAAAAGGGAATAAAGAAATAATGAATAAATATGGAAAAATGAGGGCCACCAATATGGTTTGAGGAAATGGGGAGGAAATTTCCTCCTTTTGACCGAATGAGTGGTTGCTCCAAAAAGGGAGAGAAAATGACCAAAGGAGAAGAGAAAATGAGGAGAAAATGAAAGGAAAATGAGAAAGGAGAAAAGAGAAAAAGAAAGAAAAGCAAAAAGGAAGGAATAAAGGAAAAGAAAATGTGGAGGGAAGAAAGGAGATGCAATGGCCAAACATGGAGAAATCCTAGAGAGAGAACGTCTGACTTCTCTCTAGAATGATAGGCGATCAGATAGTCGGAGTCTTATCGGGACAAGAAGGAAAGCGCTCTACCTTGTGAGGGCAACCGGCGTGAGTCTTGGGATTGAAGGAGTTTCCACAAACTCCAAGAGGTAGGATATTTCCTACTTGGTTTACTTTTAGCCTAAAGGCTTTGTAATGGTAGGGGTTGCTTGTGGGAGGCCATGAAAGGCTATGTAAATTAGTTCCGAGCCTTGGGACTAAGGGGTATGGATTCATGACCTGTTGCACGGACTATGGGAGTTAGGGTTTTAATTAGAAACTGAAAGTTTCTAGGCGTTGTGGTTTGTTGTTGTGAAAAAATAATGTTTGGAGCAAGTTGGTTCATGTTTGTCGAAGGCCGGTGAAGTCTTAACATTGGATAGTCGAACTTTGAGACTGGTTATTATTAATTATAGGCTTTGCTTGAATAACATGGTTTGCATGGAGGTAGATTATATGTATAAATTATAATTTTCCATGGTTTGTAAATGTTTCATGTAATGCTCATTCATGCACATCTGACATGAGAAAATGCGTTGGCATCATGCATTTCATATGCCACACGGTCACATCGCGTCAAGTCGGGTGTGGGTGCGGGTATGGTTATTTCACAGAGTGTTGGTAAATGGGTCGTGGCTTCCGGGAAAAAATGGAATGAAGTCGAGGTAGAGGTCACGAGTGTGTAAGATGATCAAAATGATAAATTACATGTTTTGGGCGAATGAGTTAGGTAGATCACGCAGGGTGAAGTCGAAGATGTTATTCACGGTTAGACATGAATCCCGGCGATGTAAGTTCGTGAAAATGTTGAAAAGGCGTGCGGCGTCCTGCGGTGTAAACCCGGAAATCCGTGGCCCACAAAATAAAGAGGAAAAGAAACAAAATCAGGTTTTGATAAATAAAACTTGGAGGGTATCCAATGGTTTAGTTGTGGTGTCAAACACCGATGACTGGTTTGTTTCACACTTGGCATTCCAGGTGTGAGGGAGTCGGTTGGGACTCAGGTCGTGAGCATGAGGGGTTGCATCTCATGCATAATATAGACATTTCATATAATCGTAAATAATTGTATGGAATGTGATTGATTGTTTAAATATGCTGTGCATATGTCTGCGTTTTAGGTGAAATGTACTTGCGAGGAAAACTTTCTATGGGCTGCTCGCGCCGTGGACCCCCTTTCGGTACATGGACTATCCGAGGGAGGCGAGTGCGCGATTAAGAGGTAGCTTTTGAGAATTGATGTGGCTTTGAGTAAATATTATCTTAATGTGTATAAATCTTTTTGTAGAACAAGCATGAAACTATGAGATATGGTTACGATTATATTTGTTTTATGAGTATGGATGTATGGGCCAGGTGGCCATTTTTACTTTCAGTGTCGTCTCCACGATACGAGGTAAACTAGATTCTTGAGGTTGACAGTAGTCACGGATATCCCGGGTTTGGGGCGTCACAATTTTAATATCGATCACAAATACATAGTTTAAAAGATTAGGTTATTGTAATTGGTCAATGATCGATAAAGAAACCCTAGTAAAGTAAAAAACTTTAGTTATTTTAATAGCGTTAAAACCGTAATTGGTGATTACAATTTTAATTTTAAGCTTGAAACTATAATCAACAGCTCAGGTTTAATTTTAAAATTAAAACCATTTTTGTTGACCACGGTCTTAGATATTTTAAAATAAATTAAATCATAGTAAGCAACTATGGTTTTTAACTTAAAAAAAAAAAAATCAAAATCTTAGTTATCAACTATGATTTTGATGACTTGTTTGCCTACGTAGCTCAAATGCATTTGTTTAGGCATTTCTTTAAAAAACGTACTAGATTAGCATTTTTTTTTTTAAAAAAAAAATGCTATTCTGAAACAAAACTCTATAACATGAATGTAATAGGGAAAAAAATTGATGGTGTTGTATTTTGGTAACTTATCAATTGAAGAAGTAAATAAATAAATTGAAGAAGTAACTTATCAATCGCACATTCCATTTACTAAGAAGTTATGTCACGATTACCAGATGTCACAGAATTCTACATATATTATTATTAAGGATGTGTTCCCATAGTTGAAGCCATAGTAAAAACATTTCTTCCAATAAGTTTATTACAGTATAATCAGGGGTGGAGCCACGAATTTATCTCAATGGGGGCTATATCCGATAATAAACATGAGTTGGCTTCGTGGTTGAAGCCTTATCATTCCACACTTGAAGTTTTAAGTCTTCTTATTGAGGAAAATTTTGTTTTTTTTTTGCCGTCAAATGAGGACAAAATGATACTATTACGGTTTAGAGTTGCTTGGATCCGTCCCTGAGTATAATTATTATCCTCATCTGATTTAACCCATTTCCTACGTGTTTATTTTGAGGTTTAGATATTACTTGTCGGATTGGTGGAATAAGAATAAGACATCATAGACCCACATTGTTGACATTTATGAGAGACCTTTTGTTTTCTTCGTCTTAAATGCCAAAAAACGTTTGCCAAAACTTATTATTGATGATTTGATTTCTTGACTACAGGGTTCTTTAGTATTATTGATAAAATAATTCAATATTTGAATTTGAAATTAAAAATAACTTAAATTATTTTTTTTAACAATTATTCACTTTGTATTAGATCATAATATTTTGTTTCTTACAAATTTATTCATATTAGGATTTGAATCTTAAACCTTTCCTTTTTTTTTATTAGCTTGAGTTTTTAATCACTTGAATTAAGTCTTACGGACAAAATAACTTAAATTATGAATCAATATAATTAACATTTTCAAATCTCAAGTAATATACTGTTCCTGTTGTCACTATTTGTCTTTTATAACATCGTTACTTAATATCAATGATGTAACGTGTCTATTGGTACTTTTGAGAGAACCTTTTAAGTGGTTTTAGCAAATAATCTTAATATTTGAAGTAAAAATTAAGTAATAAGTTTTAACTCAATAGTTTGAGTTAATTTATAACCATTTCAATTAGTAATCAAATGCCTATTAATGATATTTTGTCAAAACCAAACAGTTTGATTATAAGTTAATATCCCTCTTACCTTTAATTCACTTTAAATAATGTGAGTGCTTTATAAATCAACTTGATAACTTAAAGTGACCAACTTAATTGTATGAATTAAAATAAAAAAACAATTAACTTATATTAATTTCATATATTCATTTTACCTTTGACGCTCATTTTTCTTCTGTCTTTAAGATATTTTTATTTTCTATTCCACTACCTCCATTGTTAATTATCATCTACTTAATTATCATTTATAGGGATAAATATGTCAATTTGATAATTTAAAATAATATTAACTTTAATAATTAAGTGATGAGTTTTAAATCAACTACTTAAAAAATCGATTAAAAAAAAGTCAACTATTTAAAATTAATTTTTATTTAAAATTAACTTTGGTATTGAATAAATATTAAGTTTCACCACACCTCCTCACTTGAGTTCTTAGAATATTGGAGAGAGAAAGAACACAAAAATTATAAATAATCTTTTGATATGTGTAATAAAAAGTCTTAAGTTAAATCATTAACTAAGTATTATTAATCATCTAATTGTTAACCTATCATTATTATTATTGGTTGAGATTAAACATGCTCATTCGCTTTGACTTATGCTAATCTTTATTGTTCAACTAAATTTAATTTAGTTATTCATATGGTCGGAACTCTAATTCATATATCATCCACTAAAAGTCCTTTTTTTTTTAAGCCACTAAAAGTCCTCTTGATGAAATACTTTATTCTCTTTTTAATATTATCATTTTAAAAATAGGTTAATTTCATATAAATTTATGTAAATATAAAGTTTTAAATATCTTAAACAAAATAATATCTATTTATATCTAAAATAAATTAAATGTGGCTCAAAACAAAGAAAAATATGAAATTTTCAACATGATTCCATAATTTGTATGATCCTCATGGTAACCAAATACATCAACATTCAATAATCTACTAATCAAGGTAAAAATGAAGAGTTTAATTATAAAACACTCAAAAACTTTTCCATTATTATCACAAAAAGGAAATTTTAAATTATAAAATTATTAAAACATTTAGGCAAACTCATCATTCATCACATAAAAAAAATCTTACTTTTCACAATAAACTTAAAATAGTCATTTATGGTATTAGTAATTTAGTATAATACACAAATCAATTGGGCCTTCACAATTAACTAAAATAGTCATATTCATATAATACACATATAAGTTTTTTTTATTACTTATATTACACATATAATAATTTTTTTTTACTTATATCCACTTTGTATATTGTTGTACTATTTTTATAAGAACTCAAATCAGGGATCTTCAGTAATCACTTCTACCATTTTACCAGTTTAGTCAGGTCTAAAGGGTAATATACATAGATCTGGCAAAATTCAATATGATCGATGGACACGACACGATCAAACATATTTTCTATGGATTTGAGTCGAGTATAATCATATTTAGATCAGATTTTTATTAACCCGCATAACCCTATTAAATAAGTTATACTCGTATCAATCATTATAACACGAAATTGGACTGAAATGACCCATATAATTATTATGGGCCATTCTCCATTCTCCATGGCCAAGCTCAAAACCAAGAGCTTTTGCTAGTGCATGAGCACACTGATAGTTGTGCATCGATTTTCATTGAGATTTCCTTGCCATCCAATTATGCCTTGATTATGGTTGCTACCGACTAAGATTGATCCTCTTTTTTTATTGGACACATAATTGGATTGTATTTGAATTTATTATTTTTGTCCGATTATTATTAGTATCATATTTGAATTAATAAATACAATAAAATATCTATATATTAACACTCCGAAAACGAAATGCCGACACTAATTGCCACCACTAGTTTACACATGATATTGGGATAAAAAAAAGAAGTTACTTGTACGGTAAGTGTAAAAAGAATGAGTAAAGTCATTATGTGTTTTCAAATGATACGAACAAGAATTTAATGCTACATAAAGGCTACTCGCTCGTAATACTGGCCAAGCTTTGAAGGGGGCCCTATAGACATTAATGTCAGGTCACTGAAGTTTTTCATAGAGGACATGTTTTTATTCGACGTACTCACTGTTTTCACTGCATTTTCCCTCAGTGTTTCTGCTGGTACATTTTGAGGACATTCCATAATACTGTGAAAGAAACATTTTTCACAATTTTTAACGTCAGAGTTTAAAAAATGGATAGAATTGGAATGAAGTAATACTAGTTTTTTCAAGTAGCAAATTCCTATGTTCTTCCAATGTGAAAGAAGTTAATATCATACAAAAACAGAAGGGGATTTTATTTTATTTTTTAAATTGAGTGTAAGGTGAGGATACCAATGTTATTGATTCATCAAAACCTCAAATCAATATGAAGAATGCCTTAAAACTAGCATCCATGAGGTTAGAGAACACCCAATTTGCTTATTCCCTTTTGGAAGTCCAATAAATATGTTTTTGTCTTGTCCATTTGCATGAAGGATTTTGTGTTGGGAAAATGATTAACATTTATGTATAAATAATTTTTAATTTTTTAAATATTGCTTGTTGTAGTGTTTTACACAACAAAGAAATAAAAATGCATTGAATAAATAGTAGTTTAAAAATCACCCTTAGATATTACTGGAAAAATATAAGGAAAAGAAAAAAAAAATTAAGAAAAGAAAAGGTGAAGAAAAGCGAAAAAAAAAGTCAAGAAATTATGTTTTATAAATTACTTAATACTCACTCAACCCTTTGATATAAAATTAAATAGTTTGAAAAGTTTTAATTAACTCCAAAAATGTAAAGATTTTTATGAGATAATTAAATATGAGAAAAAAAAAATTTAGTATTTTTTTTATTGGAATGAAGTAGAATTTAAGAGTGTGTTGCATTTTTACTTGTTTTAAATTAAATAGTTTTATCTCAAAGTCTTGTTAAGAGGATTATTTATCAAATGTTTCTTCAAAATACATTACAAGTAATTTTCCAAAACTTTAAAAGTGTTCACTAAATTTTATCAAATACTTTTTTTAGATTAGAAAGTACACTTCCTACAATTACAGCCAAATAACTAATGATTCTACCAAAATCATTTAAAAATCAGTCTTTATCATGACATGTCCAAACTCCTATTTCAAAATGTTCCTATGATTCTAATTTCTATAAAAACTATTATTTAATTCTTGTATATGACATTGCCTTCCAAAAAATTTGTTCATCAACAAGAAGGAATAAAATAAATAATGTACCTGCATAGTACAAAATAATGGATACCGGTAACGAATAACAAAAACGTGATATATAAACCATTTAATTTAAAGTAAAAAAAAAGCCCCACAAGAGAATCTTGGCAGGCAGTAATGAATAACAATAAGGTGAATACAAAAGCCCTTCCATATAAAAAAAAAAAGCTAGAAGAAACCTTTTCAGAGATTCTTGATAACTGACGATGATGAATAACAAGAGGTTGAACATATATGATAATTTAAAGTAGAAAAAAAAAGCTAGAAAATACCTTTTGGGGAGATTCTTGGTAAGCATAAAAAGTATACATATGATTTACAAAAGGTGGAATCTGATATTTAGTTGCTAAGGGTTAAACATGAAAATCAGCAACAGCATTGGAACTGTAGCTTATGTATATATATATGGACTGAATTTATAAGTAAGTATATTATATGATAATTAATATGTCATATATTCTCGTGCTCTCAATATTTCTCAATATTTTAATCATAATAGTATTTATTTACTACTTCCAATCATTCGCCTCATCAATTATCTCTAACTTGAAGTTGCCCGGAAGCTTCCAAGCTCCCCCACCCTCTATATATATATATTATCCATCCCCCTGCATTATCTACATCTTCATCAGAAAGAAAATTATTCCCCATAAATCGATCTCCTTCCGAAAAATGGCCATGGCCGCAGCAGAAGTAGCTCATCCTAAGGCAGTATTCAAGGCCGGAATACTGCCGATTCTCGTCACCGTTTCGGGTACACTTAACCCTTTACTCATTACTGCTGCTGCTACTGCTCAGGAGTTTCACGCCGATATTCTGTCAGATGCATTTCATTTGACTACTTTTGTGTGTTTGGTTATCGGAGTTCTGCAGATTCTGCTCTCCACCGTCCTCCATGAAGTCCCCGGCCTGATATCGGTGGCGAAGCCCTTGACTCGGCTCGGTTTCATCTCTGTGAGGATTACTTTAGGGTTTGGCTCGTCCTTGGTGATGCTGGAAGCTTCTTCTGCTTGGTCTATGCTTTTCTTGTTTTTCTTCTTTCTCTGTAATACTTATAAAGGATTATGTATGCTGGCATACAAGTCTGTGGGATAAGAAAATTATTAATTGCTGTTTTATTTTATTTTATGTTTAATTCACTTTGTATATTATATTATAGTGCTTTCTATATTATGTTCGTAGTATTATGTCCTTATCCCTTTATTTCCACCTCATCCCTTAATTTCCACCCTTTTATCAATGAGTCATGCCTCATGATTAAATTCTGTTCTTTTCTTCTAATTTACTTACAAATTTTAGCTTTATCTTTGAAGACTTTGATGTTACTTAATTTCTACTCAAAATTAAATTTAGCTTAAGTGGTAGTAGTGTTTGCCTTTCTTTAGTTATTGTACATAGAAGTTATAAACTAAATAGTACTAATGGTGTGAAGGTATTTGTTTTTTAGCTCTTTAAAGAAAGCAATTTGCTTTCAAACTTGAAACTGTTTGTTCTTTTACGTTTTTACTTATTATAGACTTATTGTTGAATGGAAAAAATAAAATATTTTGGTTTTTTCTAAGGTTACCGATTTGGAAATAAAGATAAAAATATACGAAGAATGAGAACATGTTAGGATAGATAATTGGCTTTAGATAAAGGTATTACCTTAATCACTTGAGGTACTACATTAAATAATTAGTTAAGATTGTACTACGGTTAGTTAAGATTGTTTTTATACTTGAAAATCAATTATTTTTTTGATATGTTTTGAATAATGTATTTCATATTTTTCATACCTTATTTGCCTTTAATTCTAAATCGGTAATTTGATATATACTTTTGCTTTTTTAAATAGAAAGGGTAACATATTGATTTTTCTATACTTTATAATATTTAATAGAAATTACATGTTATAATAATAAACAATCCAATACTTAACTCCATTAAATACTATCTAGTTTTTAATTAGTTATATTTAGAATTCTTTTTCAAAAAAAGTTCTATTTAGAATTAAATAGAAAACCAAACATCATGTTGATTTTTTTTTTTTGACATCGGTTGATTTTTCCTATTAAGCAAAAAGTCTGCAATTAGTCATAAAAAATAGAAAAACAAACAACTTGGTCTGTACGTAGTTAGTCATAAAAATTAGAAAAATAAACAACTTAATTTTGAAGGCAAACAAACACCCCTTATCAAAGCTCTTATCAACCAGAAATCTCTTTCATCCTCCATCTGTGCATCTAGCTATTAGCTGTCACATTTATAGATTAATAGTTATACGTTCTTTCCCCCTCCATTTTGTGAACTGTTCTTTTTGATAGCATGCTTTTTTATGTTCACAAAAATTGAAGCATAAGCAGAAGTGTATGGATAAAAGTGTCTGAAAATATCACAGTACTGAAAATGACATGAAATCCAGTTAATTTAGCAAATTATTAAAGTGCATTATGGTTCTAAATTTAACCAAGTTAGCAAAAGTCCAACCCGGTGCAAGGGAGTATTTTGATACATCTCTTTTTATTGTACTTAGATTTCTTTATTTCTGTTGGGCTCCTTTTGTAACCCGACAATACTAGAGAAAGAAAAAAAATATTGAGAAAAATAATTTTCTCATATATGATTTTATCATTAATAAAAATTAGAAATATAATCAAAATTTCTCAAAAATTTTATATATTTTAAAATTTCTTAATCCTTAATTATATATATAATAGAGATAAACAAATAAAATAAGTTTAAATAAACATATAAAATTAATTTATTAAGTTTACACATTTTTTTTTATTTTTCGTTAAATTTTCTTTCCTCCCATTTTCCTCTTTATTTTCTTTCTTTAACATTTTCCGGGTTCCAAACCAAACCTTCATCTCTATTAATTATATCAGCTTCCACCTTGTTTCCCTTCTCATTCATCAATTCTATTTTTATTTTTACTTTTATCTTTCCATCCTTTATTTACACCCATCTAATTTTTAAAACTTGACTCTATCCTATTTTCCATGTACCCTTCTTTTCTACAGCAATCCCTTCTATTCCTTTTTAAAATAATAAAAAGGAAAAAGACACGTGATGACGTATAAAATGTATTTCTATGGACATTCGATATCATTTGGTATATAGTGGCATTCTCCATGACAGTATAAAAATCCTATTAATGAACAAGTAACAGCATCAAATGTAGTATAATAGCTATCTGGTTTAAGGTTTGTAGGTGCAGAATTTATGAAGATTAATTCGCAAGATTAAAATAAAAAGAATTCCCTTTTAACATCCATTTAAAATTTGAAATATGAAATATAGAAAACATTTAGTGCAACCACTTATAACGTAATGAATTAAGCTTGTGTAGATGCATTGCCATAGTCGTACGTTGTAGTAACTAGTGATTAGGGTTAGCATTAATAAGGGTAGGTGTAACTAGGTGGGTGATGACATGATGCAACTAAATTATAGTGATGTGATATCTCATATATATATATATATATACCTTCTTTCTCTTCAATTCACATTCTTTTTTTTTTATTCAATGAGGTAAGTATGAAGATAGAGAAAATGAATGCATTTAACAACATCAAAAAGTAGCCTTTTGAGGTTTGACTTAAATGGTAAAGAGGTTAGGATAGATTTACAAGAAATCTCAAGTTCGAGTCTACAAGCGATGCAATTAAAGTGAATAGTAATAAAAAAAACATCACCAAAAAGTAATATTATTTGTTTGGTTTTCCAAAGTGGTTTAAAAAACAAATAATTTATTTTGGGAGAGTTATAAAAAGGATATAATTATATTATAAGGACTTAAAAGGGTCCTAAGTTTGAAATTTTGTGATAAGATATGTAATATTGATGATGCCTTTTTCAATCGGACTGGGCTGGAGCGTGTAGGGGTCGTTAAGTAGGAAAGCAGGCTAGCGTGGATTAACTGAAGGCTTTAGATGGAAATCGGGGCGGAGATAGAGAAGACTATTTGTTGGGGCGTCTGTAGGCTCACGGGATCTTAGCAGCTCTCTGCAAAAACAAGAAAGAAGAAAGACCGAGGTAGCGCTCAGATGCCTAAGTCGGTTTCTTTAAAGGAAAAAAAGATTATTTGCTTAGAGGCGAATGTGTTGCGTATGTTTTGCGTATTAGTACGCATTACCTTTCAGGGGTGGTCTTGTATTTATAGTGGATGTCCTACCAGTTGGACGATGACTAGGATTCGTTCCCATTGGTTGGGATATTTTTTGTTATTATCAATATCGGATTTGGTAACGGATATAGACAGAATAGTTTATTCGGGATAATCTTCATTCCTTATTGGGGGATCCGGTTTGATAATGACCTGTTATTATTTTTCTTTCCTTATTGATGAGATTTACAAAATAATATATTATATTTCCCTTGTCTTTGGGAGACTTCCCATAATCGGTCTTTGGGCCGAGCGGATTGGACCTTCATTCTGGGTTGGCACCAAAAAGACCTGAATGCTGACGTAGAAAGGGCTGAAGGCTTCAATGGGCAAGCCTCTCCTTTGGGGTTTAAGGAGTTGGCTTGTGTATTTCGTTGGGCCAGACTCTTTCTGGGCACAGCAAGGTAGATTACTATCAAGTCTTATTTCCAAAACCCTATCAAATATGAAAGGGTATAATTAATATAAATTTGTTTTATTGTGAAGAAATTAAACGTGTAATATTTTGAGAAAGAAAGAAAGGGAGTGAATTGATGGAAGAATGAAAAGAAGACACATATAAGTAATGATATATAAGCTTACAATATTGTACCAATTGATATTTCATTCAACAAGAAAATGAATGAAGTTTAAATGAGAAAATAAATAAAACAAAAAATGTGACGATAAAGGGGCAAAAAGAACAGTCCAACATGTGATGACAACAATGGTTATGAATACATTTATAGATGCTACTTGGATGAACAACACTTTAAGAATTTGCCTGATTAAAATATTGCTACTAAAGAAAAAAGAGTAATATTCTTTATAGATGTCAAAGTTTTCTTGAACTTTTGAGGCCATATAACTAGAAGCCTAGTGGGTTAAATCCTCAATAAATTAATGGAAAAAAATGTTAAAAGAATATTCTTAGTTTTTTGAATGTGGTTCATGTGAGTATTCTATTATTGGAGGCATTATTGAGGACCCCAAGTTGTCTAGTATGTCATGCATAAAATCTTTTTGAATTGGTGATTTATATTCTTCTTTATATAAAAAATTTAGTGGGCCTTATTATAATTATATGATATGACTAGAGTAGAAAAATCAAGCGTTTTTCCTATAAAATCGTTTGATATATGTAAAACTTGGGAAAAATGGTAAAACGGTAATTTGCTGTTGTAGTATAGGTTGAAAGCTTGAAATTTTCTAGATCTCGGATGATAAAATGAATTTCACCGTTTGAATCGTTTTGCAAAATCTAGCTACTAGTCGGATTTCGTCAAATTTCGAAACAGTCGGAATTTTTACGTTTTTCGGGATGACGGGTGTCCGATGGATCTCAAAAACGAGATTTTTGAAGAAAATCTTGGAATTTGGGTAATAATTTAAAGAAAGTTCATATAAGATAATTTGAACTTGAATTGGAACAAAATAAATTGTTTCGGGACAAAAACGGATTGAAACAAGAGGAGACACGTGGTGTGACGTGAGCCACATGTTGGAAGTATAAAAAGGGACAAAGATATTTTGCACATATTTCCCATTTTGGTGTTGGAGAAAACGTTAGAGAGAGAGAGGGAGAGAAGCCAAGGTTTTCTTTGACGATTCACGGGGTTTCGTCAGTCGCAAGTCGTCGAGCCCAGAGTTAAAGTTCTTCGTCTCGACAAGGGCTATGTGTAGGCACAAAAAAAGAGGGACTTCATCGAAGATCCACAGGTGGGGATTTGGGGAAATCAAGGGCTTTGAGTTTAGGAAGTGTTTTAAGGCTTCCTACGGTTTCTACTACGCTCCAAGAGGTAGAGATTCTTCATACTTTGGTTTTATTCCACATTTTGGGCTGATTTTGGGATGGTTTTATGCCATGTTTATGGCATGTTTTGTAGCCTCAATTGGGAGGATATTGTGGCTGGTGGAAAAGGGCTATTCCGAGATGGTTTCGGGTCAAAATGACGTGTACTGGAGTTTCCAAAGAAGACTCTACGGCCTTGCGCCAATTGCGTAGCCACTGCACCCCTTTAAGCCTCCCGACTGGACGACCATATCTTTCGTCGAGCTACGGTCGCACATTCTTGGATTCTATGGAAATCCCTTTGAGTCTAGAATATGACCATATGCCTAAGGATGGAATTTGGTGCTCACATCTTTACTGAAAATTAATTGTTGCACCAAGTGTTCTATTGTATGGACATGTGATGTGAAAATGACCCTCGCTCTACCAAGTTTGGGGCTTTGATTTCGGTTAGGAAAAATGGAGAGTGGACTAGTATCCTTCATGGAAATTATGCTTGCATCATTAAGTGATGTTAGGCTTTGAATAAAAAAAATTGGACCTCTATAACTCGAGTTATGGTCCATTTTGGAAGACCCCGCCACAAGGTGCCACTGTTTTAAGTAGAACCTCTTGTCGAATTTTGGGACGATTTTGGTTGGGAAAAAGTGAGAATTTGGACTAGTATCTTACAAGGAACTTGTATCTCTATCTGAGAACTTGATGTTAGGCTTTTGAATCGCCCTAATCTGACCTCTATAACTCAACTTATGGTTCGTTTTCCGGAATTTGCTATAGCTTGGGGTGGTGCAATGGTTTGTGTCAGTTTTGGGATTGTTGGGAACTAGTTTGAACTAAGTTGAACTATTCTATATGGGCCTCTGATGGCTTGTTATGTGTGGAATATTTTGTGGGTATCTCTATGCCACAGGCGGTCTTGGGGATCAAGTGTCATTGCTTGACTAAGAGTGGCGTGTTGGGTGTCGATGTGTGTGCTACAACATATTGACGAGATGAGTTTATATGTGAAAATGGCCGTGGCATGGCTCGATTGTGAGTGTGCCACTACTTGATAATGTAGTGACCTATTTGGATGTCAATATGTGTACTCCAACATTTTGACGTATGATGAATTGTTATGTGCAATGACCATTACATGGCTTGCTTGTGTGTGTCATTGCTTGATCATAGAATGACATGTTGAATGTGAATGTTGATATATATTTGCATGATAGGTTGATATGAATGAAATTATTTATAGAAGTCATATGCAGGTGATGTGATTGTTCATGACACCGGTAAGTGGTGTGGATTGTGTTGTCCATGTAGCATTCATTATGCATGTGACATGATATAACATGCAATGACATCTTTTATTGCATATGCACAGGGACATCACATTAAATGGGTGTGAGTGCATGGTTGGTAAATCGACACTGTGTTTGGTGTTTGATTAGGTGGGTTCGGTAAATGGGACAATGTTCAACAGAGTCGCATGGTTAAATAAAATGGTAAAGAAAATATGTGTCGGGTATCAACAAGAAGGGATAGATCCTCCCTCGGGTGAAAAACCCGTCAATTATGGTAAGACATAGTCCCTAGCGGTGAAAAGCTGTAAAAGTGTCTGGGTTTGCGGAGCTCGCGATGAGATACCAAAAATTCGCTACCCACAAAAAGGAACATGAATTTTAAATATAAAATGATCATTGTGATGTATCATCCCAAAAGCTTTTGGTTTATAAACAAATAAAATTTGTTTTGAAAATGATTATTGGATGTCATCCGGAATGACGGTTTATCACACATGGGCTTAGGTGTTATGTGAGGGAGTCGGTGAGGGAGTCGGTGAGGACTCGGGCGCATGGTACATGATAAGTCACATCTCATTTCATGGCATGACATGTAGGATTCCATATAGAATTGGCATGTTCTTGTTGGAATGTGAATGAGAAATGTTGATGAACATTGCATGTCTTTGTGGCGCAATTTCGAAGTCCCATTGGCGACCCATCAATCAGTAGAATTCCTAGGGTTTTGGGTGATCGATACCCTGTGTTATATCCCATTTATCGGGATCCATATTTAAAAAAAAAATAATCGGGCAGAGTCTCAGCGCCTTTGTTCGAGGGCTCTACCATCAGCAACTTATTATAACAGTATAACCATGCTTTCATCCCGAGGGTCTCAGCCCAGAGAAGTAGTAATGACCACACAGGGTCCATATGTCCATATCCCCAATATACAATTATATCACAATAATCCATAAGAGTTTATTACAACACTCTTATATAAAACATATATTAAAACTAGCTTGTTCTAATATAGTTTACTCGACACCACCTCAATACGTCCCTTTACCAGGACCCATTCATTCATATTTAAATCGAAAATATGAAAATGAAACAGTTAATTACAGTTCATAAGAGTCCGATCACGACCCTCTTACCATAATTACATGCGAGCTATTTATACAATAGTCGAAAGAATTAATTACAAATTTTTTACATAAAATACTTTAAGAAAAGTATTGTCAAGGCCACACTACCGGCCTTCTTTGCAATCACGACCTCGTTAGACACTTAGTCTCCCACATAAACTCCACATGCACGAAAATGGGGTCCCGCGACTAGGTGAACAATGCCCAGCAGAGAAATATTCCTACAAGGGCTACTCCCCACCTAAGTGCACATGCAATGGCACACCACACATTCAAGTAAAAACATGCACGTTCCTATTCAAATGTCTACATGTCATGGATGAAAATGTGACTCATCCTATCCCATATCTCGAGTTCTCACCGACTCCCTCACACATGAATATGCCAAATGTGAAAACTTGTCATTGGTGTTTCACCCAATGACCCTTTATCCAAAACAAAAGGCTTTTTGTTTTTATAAATCAAATCCTTTGGACAACCTCCGATAACCGCTTCATTCAAAGCCCTTGGACAGTCTCCGATAACAGTTTTATTTTAAAGCTATGGACAGTCTCCGATAACCACTTTATTTCAAAAGCACTGGACAGTATCTGATAACCTCAAAACCGTGCGACTCATTTTAGACATCGTCCCATGTTACCGAGCCCACCATCAACACCAAACACAGTGTTGATCTTTATCATGCCCTCGCACCCATGTCATGAAACGTACTAGTGCATAATGCAATGCAATCATGCCATTCTATTCATACCATGCTACATATACAATGAGTACTATATGTGCATGCTACTCTATCTTATAATTATCCATGCATCATTTGGACATTTATATCGAGCAAACATACAAATTCAAATAAATCCTCTAATACATGCTAACATATCAATACATGCATCGTTGGCATCACAAGTCACTACCACTTTCGAATTGCGACAACATCCACTGCATCGACCTCCCAAGTGAATTGTGAGACATATCCTGACTAACTGCAATAAGCTAAATGTAATGACCTTATTCGTACTAGCACATCACAAGCCAAACCATTAGAACACACAATTTGACTTCCACACAATTTCAACCAAGTATATCACTCAATTCAAGTAATGATATACTACAATTGCGGCAAAAATCTAGACACAATCATTAAACAGCCTAAGTTGTAGTAGTCCCGTAAAACGGACTATAACTTGAGTTATAGAGGTCCGATTTGGGTGATTCAAAAAGCCTAACATCAAGTTCTCAAATAGAGATACAAGCTCCTTGAAGGAGGCTAGTCCAAATTCTCACTTTTTCCCAACAAAAAATCAGTCCCCAAAGCACGGGCCGATGGATTCGGCCAAAACGGGAGTAGCTTGGAAGCGAGTCTGGGAAGCGTACCATAACTTGAGTTCTAGAAGTCCGATTTGTGATTCAAAATCCTAACATCAAGTTATCAAATAGAGCTACAATTTCCTAAAAGGTTACTAGTCCAAATTCTCCCTTTTCTAGACAATATTGGCGTTCATATAAGTTAGCTGAGCACTATTCCACGTTGTCAGTATAAATGGCTCTTAAGGCAAAAGGCCAAACAGCCCCTTAGGGCATTAAAACACAACCAAACAGCCCCTAGAATGGAAAATAAACCAAAGTAGGAAAAATCCCTACCTCTTGGAGCGTAGAAGAAAATCTAGGAAGTCCCGTGGACACTTTCTAAACCCAAAACCTTTGATTTCCTGAACTCTTTGCTTGAATCTTCTGCGAAGTCCCGTGATTTTGGTACCCACCCGTAGCTCTCGTCGAGTAGATGAACTTCCATTCTTAACCCGACGAATTCCGATGAACAAAACTCCGTGGATCGAAGAGAGAAGGAAGAACTCTATTTCTCCTCTCTCTTTCTCACGCTCTCTCTCTCTCTCTTCCGTTTCCTTCTTTTTGTTTTTATTTTGTTTTTCCTTTTTTCTTTTCTTTTATTTTCCTTTCTAACTTAACTTAATTGTTAAGTTTGATATGTGGCCCTCATGACGCCACGTGTCTACTCCGATCAGTTCGTTTATGTCCCAAAACCATTTATTTAGTTCAATTCATTTTAATTGAACTTGGCCCGAATCATTTCGACTTCGGGATTTTGGCCAAAAAATCTAGTCCCTAGAATCACTTGACTCCATCACCCGAGAAAATTCGTAAAAATTCAGATTTGTGTCGAGTCGATGAAAATTTTCGAGTCACTAGATTCCTTGGCGAGTCCAGCCAGCGTAATCAAGTTTCGTCATCAGAGATACGGAGGAGAATTTTACAAGCTTCCCGAGCCGGTTTGCTTAATTTATTATTTACAATTTTTGAAAATTAGAGTTTTTTTTTTTGGGTTTTACGTAATGCTGGCTTGGGTGGAGAGTAATCCTTGTAGGATTTATCCTTACTGGGCATTGCTAACCCCGTCGTGGGACCCCCTTTTAGGTGCAAGGTCTACATCGGTGGACGACACCCAGACGAGGCCATGATTGCGAAGAAGGCCGACATGTGGCCTTGATAAATCTTTTTGTAAAAAGTGCTTAGGACAAACTAGTTCTAGCATGTATTTTTGTATAAAAGCATTGTAATTAAATTCTTTTGGACTATTGTCAATATAGTCGGGTATGTAATAATGGTAAAAGAGTCGTGATCGGACTCTTATGGATTGCATTTAATTGTATTATTATCATTTCAGCTTATATATGAATGAATGGGTCCCCAGGAAGGGATTGATCGAGGTGGTGCTGAGTAACTCGGTGTCCATAAGTAATTGATACTAGTCCGGTACCAAGACTTAGGTGCGAATGACCTAAGGTAGATGGACTATTGTGATATAGTTGTATATTGAGAATATGGACGGATGGACCATGTGTGGTCATTACTATTTCTGTTAAGGCCTTGGATGGGTCATGGATATACTATTATACAGGTTGTATATTGAGTAGAGCTCCTCCCGAACAAAGAAGATTCTGTCCGATTTTTTGTAAAAATATGGATCTCGATAAATGAGACACAACAATGTGGTATCGGGTTATCCGAAATCCACAGGAATTCCGTGGATTGACGGATTGTCAACGAACCCTCAGATTTTGAGGCATCGCAATAGAAATAATAAATTCTACATATTTTTACTTGAAGTTTCAAAGGAATATCCACTTCTTATGAATATATTTAAAGATTAGAAAATTACTCCGAATTTCTAGGATATAAATAAGTTAAATAGAATCTAGTTTATTTAGTAGCATAATGTTTACTCTTTTGACGTTTTTAACTATGTAGTACATAGTTTTAAAAACACTGTGTAGTACATAATATGATCCTTATATTAGTGGGTTTTTTTTTCAATATCAAAGAAGTACCTTTTATCTCAAACTCCTTTTTATATGGTTGCACATTTTTTTAAGGTAACACATTTTCTCCATTTATCTTGAAATCATATAACATTGCAAAATATATATAATATCTAAGCAAAAGAAACATAAAAAGAATGGAACAAATGATGGTTATTTACTTTTATTGAGGGTTAGTAAGGTTACTTAAATGATTGGGCATATAACTCCTACATTGACTAATGCTCTTACATATTTATACTATTAGCAATTATTCTCTTGGCGTTTACAAATTTTATTCAATAAATTTTCCCATTCATTTATTTATTTTTATTTTTTTGTCTTTTTAAAAATTTGAGATATGGTTACTTGAGCATCATAGCACTAGAGATCTCATCCACAACCATGACCACATACTCTTCTTCACCTATGTCCATGGTTATGGAATGATGTTCCATTATTTCAAGGAAGGACAAAAGGAGTGATTGGTTTATCATCAAAATCATTATTTTGTTGTAGCTTCACGGGGAAAAGTCGATATCAAGTTAATTATAGTATTTTTAAATATATGCTCTCAGACCACTGCCACGAATTACATTTTAGGCATACAAATAACATAAATTTTTCTAAGTCTTCCTTAAATGTTTTCTTATACAATTTCGATTAAAAGTTGATTTTGAATGCAAGTCATGCTTTGTTTTGAATTTGATTTTGAACACACGTTATGCATTGTTTTGAAATCTTTTTTTAAAGAGAAAAATAATTTTATTAATTCAAACTAGCAATATATTCATAGAAATATAGAATTAAAATTGTTAAAAATCATAGATGATGAAACAATATATAGGTTAATAGCATAATGAATCGGCTCTAATCCTATACATTTGATAATTAAACCTATACATTTGATATTAATGTTGTGATTAGAATACCTATGATTATAGTTCTGTAATATATTGACGACTATTGACTTGATTTCTCGGACATATTTTTCAATTGCACTTAGACAAATAAGCGTTGCACCATAACAAACAAACACAATATCAAGACGATGACTAAAACACGAAAAAATAAATGAAAACCTAGACCTTGTGGAATAACCACAGAAAAAATTGATGAAAAGAGGTGTAAAATGGTGATTTCCGTTCAGAAATGACAAAAAAATCATTCCAAAAAGTTGAGCAAAAAGGAGGCTAGAGTTTTCGATTTCACCCATTGTTTTCAAATCTTAAAACCATAGATTAAGTCTAATTGTAGTCATATCTATATTTCAGTTTCAGAGAGTATAACACTTAAATCGAATGTGAGAAAAACAAATGATTACCCTTCATCTTTATATGTAGATTAAGTCTAATAGAATTAAAATTGTTAAAAACCATAGATGATGAAACAACATATAGGTTAATAGCATAATGAATCGGCTCTAATCCTATACATTTGATAATTAAACCTATACATTTGATATTAATATTGTGATTAGAATACCTATGATTATAGTTCTGTAGCATATTGACGACTATTGACTTGATTTCTCGGACATATTTTTCAATTGCACGTTGACAAATAAGCGTTGCATCATAACAAACAAACACAATAACAAGACGATGACTAAAACACGAAAAAATAAATGAAAACCTAAACCTTGTGGAATAACCACAGAAAAAATTGATGAAAAGAAGTGTAAAATGGTGATTTCCATTCATGAATGACAAAAAAATCGTTCCAAAAAGTTGAGAAAAAAGGAGGCTAGAGTTTTCAATTTCACCCATTGTTTTCAAATCTTAAAACCATAGATTAAGTCTAACTGTAGTCATATCTATATTTCAGTTTCAGAGAGTATAACACTTAAATCGAATGTGAGAAAAACAAATGATTACCCTTCATCTTTATATGTAGATTAAGTCTAATTGTAGTCATATCTATATTTCAGTTTCAGAGAGTATAACACTGAAATCAAATGTGAGAAAAACAAATGATTACCCTTCATCTTTATATGTAGATATATGGATTCAGAAATGGGAAAAATAAAATTCTTTTACCTCACTATGGTTTCAAAAGTGCAAAACCCTCAACAAACTCATATGCATATTCTTCTATGGAAAAATGAAGCTCTTGAGAGAGATAAAAAGAGGGGTAAATCGAATCATTTACACATTGGTCCAAAATCACTCATCTACACCTCTTTTTATCATTTTCTTTTTAAAAAAAGAGGTTATTACACATATCTGAGTCTTAATTTGTTTTTTTCGTGATTACATCGTCATCTTGTTGTGAAGTTTATTTGTGTGTGGGCGATTCAGACAGACCAAATCAAAACAACAAATCAAATCATGGTTATCAATATGTTACAAAACTGGAATCATATGTATTACAATCACTATAATATTATCAAATATATATAAGGTTTTGGTAGGTTATTATACTATTAACCTGAATGCACCTCTATAATTTCTAGCGAATTTGATTATATTTTTTTTATCTATGATTTGCTAGTTTGATTCAGTAAAATTATTTTTCTTTTCAAAAAAAAAATCAAACTAAATCTCATGTATATTATAACCCTTTATATTTCAATCAATCAAATATCTCTCGTCAATGATCTAAAATAAGGACATTTGGCATGGACCTTTGTGGGATCTTTAAATCTTTAGTAAGTTTATTTCAAACAAACTTTTCTATTGCAATTATATTTGATGATGTTTTTTTCAACCGGAACTGGGATGGAGCGTGTAGGGGTCGTTAGTAGGACCGGATTGTTTGTGGCTGGGATGCGGGCGTCTGGATTAATACGGGTTTGAGGTAGGATGTTTGCTTGTTGATCACCAGGTTACGGATGTAGCACTCCTCTGCAAAACAAGGAAGAGGTCGGCGGGGCATTTGCCCGTGGCCTTCCGTCTCTAAGTCAGTTTCTTTTTGAGAGAAAGGGGCGCAGAATGTGTTGCATATGGTATGTCTAGGTGTGTGTAAGAATGTTGACGTACCTTTCACTGATGGGGTGGCCTTGTATTTATAGTAGATGTTCAACCAGTAGGGGGGTGATTAGAAGCCCCTCCCATTGGACGGGATATTTCTTATTTTAGTCCAGATAGGATTTGGTACAGGATATAGAAGGAGCTGTTTATTTGAGATGATCCTCCCTTCTTATTGGGGGGGGAATCCAACTGGCGATGATCTGTTATTATCTTCCCTTCCTTATTGATAGGATTCGGTTGAGTTGGCAGGATAATATATTGATAGGGGTTATTCTATTTCCTGTATGGGTGGTATACAATCTGATTTGTAGAATACGGGCCTTCCAATTCATTCAGAATTGTCTTTGGACTGGCCTCAGACGCCGTTCAGGCGGTACTTGAGGAGCTGGATGTGCGTTGAAGCATCACTTCCTTGGGCTTGGTCAGTGGGCCTACAAGCCTATTTTCCAAACCCTATCAGTTGCCCCCCAGCCCTTGTGTACGTTGAAGTGGGCAAGGGCTGTAATTCTCCTCGCATCGATTACAGTTTCCACGTGTCTGTTTGGGGTTGGGTTAGTTAAGGCCTTGTCGCCGTCAAATGTCTTGTGATAATGATGACCCTTAGGTTTTCGCGCTCCTTTCTCCCATTCCTTCCAGTTTCTTTCGTGGATATCTTTCGTCTTGTCTGCTTCTGCTTCCGGGACCCTTTCTTTCTTGGCCTCCTGTCTACGCCTTTTTGCGCAGCCTTTCTTCGCTGTATCTCAAGGTCCGTTGTGTCTGTACCATTTCGGTTTCTTTTCAATTGATACGGCCCGAAAGCGTTAGGAGTTAGATTAGTGGATTCGTTCTTATCATTATGGGTCGCGTTAAACTCTTCCTCTCTTCGTATTGGCGATGACTCCTCGAGTTGTTATGCGGCCTTGAATGGGCTGAGGATACTCAGGCCGTTGGTATATCCCCGAACCGAGCGGATGCCTCCGGTTGTTCGGCTATATGCGGCCGAGCTTATTTCTTTGGGCGCATCCTCTCCCCTTTGATGAGGGTAAAGAAAAAATAAACCTAATTACATATCCTGGGGGGTCGGATTACCTTAAGTCTGCCGTCCAACATGTTGTGAATGTGGGACCCAATAAGGTTGACCCTTCATATGGTAACACCTTTGCTGAGCGTTATCGACCTCCCCCTGGTATCCGAGTATGGGTCCCCGATGTCTTAACCTTTTATGCAGCCTCCGTGCCTGGGATGGTTTGTTTTTTTGAGGTTGCCTTCGACAATGGTCTGCGTTTTCCTCTGCACCCTTTCATGAAAAGGGTCTTGCAACATTTCAACATTTGCCCTGCCCAACTCGCTCCCGATGGTTGGGGGCATTTTGAGTAAGGGTTATTGGCTTCTTTTAGGGATAAAGGGCTCAACATCCCTAGCTTGGCCTTGTTCCTTCATCTTTTTCGCCCAAATGAGACCAGGGGCTTTCTTTTATTTTCCAGACGTTCGAGACTCCACGGTGATCACGACCTTTCTTTGCATAGGTCATGGAAGGGACGCTATTTTTTTGTCGACCAGTTTCAAGCGGAATACAATCCTTCGGCGGGGATGACACCTGGGTGTTCCCACGGCTTAGGGCGCCCACGATAACGACCATTGGTATTTATCTTGTTTTGGTATGACTTGTTTGAATGTTTCTGATTTTGTACTATCTGCTTGTTTCCCAGAAGCTCGTCTTGACCTTAGCGCTGAAGATAACGCCATAGCGCTAGTGTTGGCGGGATATTCTACTCGTCCTTACACATAATTGATAAGGTCAGACATTCCTGGTCCATCTAATGAGAATGCGCACGTTCCTGCGCTGGGGTCTTTGCTGCTTTGCTACCACAGGGTCTACTCCCATTGGGCTTACCAGGCGCTCCTGCAGGGGAGAGATTTTGGCCATTTGGGGCGAGCATCTCGGAAGCCCGGGAGTGATAAAGGAAGAAACAGTTTGCGGGGAGGGGCCAGAGCGGTTTCGGCCAAGAGGTCGAAATTGGGGGCGTCTCCGACCCGAGGCGGAGGCGGGTGTGTCGTCTCCTTTAGGCGAGGCTCCCATGATTTTGAGCCCCCCAATTTCTCCTAAGCCTGACGGGAGGGCTAAAAACCCTTTGAGTGCGACCGCCGAGCAGTCGCTGGTGGCTATGCCCATAACCGTCTGGAATCCGTCTTTGGAAAAAGTCAAATCACCTCCCCGAAAGGCGACAGAACTGAAGAGAAAGAAGCCGAAAGCAAAAGTCGGCGAAGACCAGGATTCTTTGCTGTGCTTTGAACTCCGCGGCCAGTGCGGTCTCCCCCGTCCTCAAGGACTCACGACCTTGGGAGGTGAGCGATGCTTGTTGGCGGGCTTTGGCCCATCCCTTGGGGGTTACTTATCGGTAAGTCTACAATCGATACTTGCTTCCATCTTGCCTCCACGTTGGCGTTAACTTCATGTTTGATATGCGGTGGCCACTCATACGAAGGGCACGGCCGAAGGCCAAAACTAAATGAAGCATGTAAGAATTGCTAGAATTTATCGCGACGGCCTCTCTCACTTCCGAACGGACCGAGCTGCAGGAGCGAGCGTAGCATATGACTGAGGAAGTGGAGCGGCTTAAGTCTGATTTAAAACATGCCGATCGGCTCGCTCGGGCGAAAGTAGGAAGGCCGAGAGGGTCGAAGTGGCGACGGCAATCGAAGGCGTGTGGGAGGTTCGAAGAAGTGCTCCGGGCTTCACAAAATGATTTGGGTGAGGCAGGAAGTGAAGTGCTTAGAGTGAGCCACGGGTGGTTGGGAGGAGCTCATCACCTCGGGGCTAATTTGCGAGGATCTTGAAACGGAATTACGTCACGGTCACGGTGATCTGAATGATAAGAAAGCGCAACTCGAAGCGGCTCGTCGCGAAGCTTCCGAGTGCAAGGCGCTGCTAGAGACTGTTCGTCGTGAATCTTACGAGGCATAAATTTGGCGGAAGCGGAATGGGAATGTCGCGGATTGCGCCAGTCTTCGTCGACGTGTTAAGCAGTAAACGGAGGATGGGCATTAGAGCGTGAGGATCAAGCCGGTGCCAGGTGGAAGCCACGGGTGGCACGCCTTTCAACGGAAGGCGTGACGCCTGCGGATCCCGGACTGAATTTGGACCTCCCGACGAAGCGGAATCTTTTTCCCGAACTATTCTCAGAGCACGGTACTCCGTGAGTGGCGATTCCCCCTCTTCGTCGTCGGTTCCCCCTTTGCGACGTGCGATCCTCCTATGCGCCCATGTTTGCACGATGTTGGCCTTATTTGTTTATCTATATATACGTTTTCTTTTGGTCGGGCTCGAGGCCCGAGACATGTGTAGCCCTTCCGAACGTATATATATATATATACCCTTTTTTTTTTCTTTTATCGTCCGCGTTCTTTGTAGCATCGTCGCTTTTCTCCATGATTTGTATGGCCCGGATTGAGGATCAGAGTGAGATGAATAAGCTCGTCAAACTTAAATCCATTGTGGCTTTGAGGCGACACGACGACAGATTAATCTGTTGGAAGGACTTCGTCGATGTCGACGGTTGAAATTTGAGTTCGTCAGTGAATCGTTAAAGGTAGGCTTCGTCGTGTTGGTGATAGGAAGAGCTCGTCAGTAGTGAATTAGCGGAACTTCGTCCATGTTGAGTGATGGAAAGAGCTCGTCCACGTGAACTGAGGGATAAGCTCGTCAAAATGAATAGTTGTGTAGGAGCTCGTCCATGTAGAGCGATGGGAAGAGCTCGTCAATGTGAATTGTTGGGCAGGAGCTCATCGATGTCGAGTGATGGGGCGATTCGTCCCGATGTGAATAGTTGGTAGAGCTCGTCCATGTGGGCGAGGGGATAATTTCGTCAAGATGAAGAATAATGTATGTAGGAGCTCGTGCATGTTGAAGCGATGGGAAGAAACTCGTAAATGTATGGTGTTGGGGCGGAGCTCATCCATGTTGAGTGATGGGACGGGCTCATCAATGTGAATAGTTGAGTAGAGCTCGTCCATGTGAACTGAGGGATGAGCTCGTCAAAATGAATAGTTATGTAGGAGCTCGTTCATGTTGACTGATAGGAAGAGCTCGTCAAAATGAATAATTGTGTAGGAGCTCGTCCATGTTGAGTGATGGGACGGGCTCGTCAATGTGAATAGTTGAGTAGAGCTCGTCCATGTGAACTGAGGGATGAGCTCGTCAAATGAATGGTATGTAGGGAGGCTCATCCATGGCGATGGGAAGGCTTCGTCAGTAGCTGAATTGTTGTGGGGAGCTCATCCATGTCGAGTGATGGGACGGGCTCGTCAATGTGAATGGTCAGTAGAGGCTGCGTCCATGTGAAGGCGAGGATGAGCTCGTCGAAATGAATAGTTATGTAGGAGCTCGGTATGGGCCGATAGAAACTCGTCAAAATGGCTGATTGTGTAGAGCTCGTCCATGTTGAAGCGATGGGAAGCCTTCGTCGTATGAAGCGGTGTGGCTCGAGCGATGAGCCTTGGTGGCAATGTAGTCGGCGGATCGACTCCTCGGTATTAGCGTGGCTTTGTCGCGAGTAAACGGACTCGTTAAATTGAAGCGGCGTGGCAAGGTGCGTGGCCTTGGTAGCAATGTAGCTGTGGATCCCGACTCCTCGAGTGGCGTGACCTGCGCGAGTAAGCGGGCTCGTTAAATTGGCTTGGCGTAGCTCGGCGAGGAGCCTTGGTGGCAATGTAGCTTTGTGGATCGACTCCTCGGGTGGCGTGACTTTGTCTGCGAAAGTAAGACGGGCTCGTTAAGGTGGCGAGTGGCTCCGGAGGCGTGGGCCTTGGTGGCAATGGCTGGCGGATCGACTCCTCGGGTGGCGTGACTGTGTGCGAGTGAGCGGGCTCGTTAAATTGAGCAGCGTGGCTTCGGGCGCTGTGGCCTTGGTGGCGATGTAGCTGGCGGGGATCGACTCCTCGGTGGCGTGACTGTCGCGAGTAGACGGGCTCGTTAAATTGGGCGGCATGGCTCAGGTATTTGAAGACCTTGGTGGCAATGTAGCTGACGGATCGACTCCTCGGGTAGCGTGACTGTGTAAGAGTAGGCAGACTCGTTAAATTGAGGTAAAGCGTGGCTCGAACGCGAGGCCTTAGTGACAATGTAGCCTTAAGCGGTCTAAACTCCTCGAATGGCGTGACTGTGCAGTAGGCGGGCTCGTTAAATTGGCGTGGCTCGAGCGTTGTGGCCTTGGTGGCAATGTAGCTGGCGATCGACTCCTCGGTAGCGTGGCGCTGTCTGCGAGTAAAGATGGGCTCGTTAAGTGGCGATAGCTCGGTATTTGTGAGGCCTTGAGTGGCAATGTAACTGGCGGATCCACTCCTCGGGTAGCGTGACTGTGCAGTGACAGACTCGATAAATTGAAGCGGCGTGGCTCGGTACTGTGTATAGTTAGTTAAGAATTTGATATGTTAAGAAGCGCCGTGTTGCTAGTTAATTTTCAATTCTTGGAAAGGCGGCGTGCTTTAATGCGGATTTATGGAGAATTTGGAGCAGTGCTGAACTTTGAATACTCGATCTCCTTATAAATATCGGTTTCATTGCTTGAGGCTTTTTCTTTGTATAATGCACAACTGGAATCTGCGTGAGACGAAGAGTCGAAGTTTGATCATCTTATTTGGAGATTCTTCGAAGATGGGTCGTGTTCTTGCATGTGGGAGTTGTGTTTTTCCCTAGTCTCCCCTTTATGGGAGTCATGTTATTCCCAACCGTGCTAGGGAATGCATCCGGAGAGGGTGGCGCATGCTGTATTTGCTCTCTCTGTTTTATTCTTCTTCTTCTCCTCTACTCCCTCTTTTCTCCCTATCACCTCTTTTCTTTTCTCCCTATCACCCCCTTTTCTTCTTCTCCAGCTTTTCATTATGTCTTTCTCCTTTGTCTCTCTTTTCCTTCCGTCCGAACTCTTTTGTACCCTTTTTCCTTTTCTCCCTATCACCCTCCTTTTCTTCTTCTCCTCTTTTCCACCTTTCTGGTCTTTTTCTATTTATCTCCATCTCGTTTTCTTTTTTCTTTTTTTTTTCGTATCTTACATATATATCAATTGTTTGAGATGTCTAACCAAATAATCAATGAACGCTCCACTCGACACATAAGATCCGATAAGGCATTATTGAACTTTACAAACTATTACTTCTTGGTAAACGCTTAAGGTGTTATGCGTTCCATGTATCTCATGAATTTTTCCCTCTTACTGTTTTTTGAGTTCATAATTGCACACAGTCGGCCGACTAGGATATGATGTAAGGACCTTCCCAGTTGGGGCCTAGCTTTCCATGCGCTGGGTTCTTCCTTGCTGGCAGGAGCTTCTTTAAGACTAAGTCGCCCGGCATGTAGCTCCTGGGGTTGACTTTTTGATTATAGTACCTCGCTGTTTTCCTTTGATATTCCTCCGTACGCTTTTGAACCTGCTCGCGCCTTTCGTCTAAGAGTTCTAAGTTTAGGCGTAGGGCCTCGTCATTATGCTCCTCTAATGCTAACTCGATCTGGGAGACTGATTGGAGCCTCAGCGGGGGCTGCGCCTCGGTGCCAAAGGCTAGGGGCGACGGGGTTTCCGAGTTGCTATACGTGTTGTCTGTGAGCCCATAGTACCTCGGGGTATTCTACCCGAGTTTCATTTAAGGTCTTCTAATTTAGTCTTCAAAATTTGCTTTAAGAGGTTACGATTGTGACTTACACTTTGTCCATTTGATTGCGGGTGTGCTTTGGGGACGAGTAATAATTCTTAATTCCGAGCTCGGCACAAAATCTCCCAATTAGCATTGTCGAAGCTTTAGTTGTACGATACGAGGCTTTGGGATGCGAGCCTGCATATGATGGCTCGCCCGCGAAGTGCGTATTTTGCTCTGTAATTGTGGATAAAGGTTCGACGCCCGCTTGGTGAAGTAATCCAGAGACAATTACGAATTTACTCTTGTCCTTTGCAATGGGCGGGGGGGGTCCCAATATATCAAACCGTTATTGGAAAGACGGGGACTTGTGATTGATGTTAAGGGTTCGGCGGGGCGAGATCTTGGCGTGCTCTGGCGGATCTGCGTTCTTGACTAGGTCGATTGCATCCTTAGTATGGTTGGCGGTAGCATCCACATATAAGACTTTCCTACTAATGCGACTCAGATATGATTCCCACATACGCCCTCGTGCACCTCTCTCAGCACGTACTTGGTGTCCTCTCCCGCGATGCATTTAAGGAAGGGTGTGAAAAATCCTCGCTTGTAGAGGCTTCCTTTGTGATTAGTGAACCTGGCTGACCTCGCCCTTGCTGGAGCTTCTTTGGTCGTCACGGTAGGCTTGCGTCCCAGTATATAATTCCAAATGGGGTCCATCCAATTCGGTACGGACACTACCGGGGCGACCGTCATGCTATAAGGATCGATGGGGTTCATGAAGTATTCAACGGCGTCGACCTGGCGGGGTCTTCTGGGCGTGGCTAACTTTGCCAAGGCGTGCGCCGGGGTGCTCACGGGGACATGCCGGCTTGAACCAACCTGAAATTTCTTTAATAGATCGCGGACTTTTTGGAGGTATAGAATCCCATCGTTTCACTTTTGGCCTGCGTGGGTATCTTCTGTTTGTCACATTACCCGGTGGGAGTCCTTTGTATCTACCTAGCTGGTCCCGCTTCTAATGAGATGGGCGGTGGGCACTGTCTGGCCTCGTACCGGCCGTTGTTGGAAGCGTGGAACCCGAATCGAGTCGTGTTCAATGTCTATCCCATGCGGGTGAAGTTGAGAACAGACCCGCTCCGCTTCCTTGCTCATTTGAGGCTCCATCCACAGAGAGTTTCCAAATTGGGAGGTCGTCCTTTTCGTGAGGGGTCTGAGCAAGTTCTGTCGGAGTGAATTCCATGACGAAGTCGGCTAGAACCTGTCCTTTTATGGCGGAGTTTTATTTGTACGATGTCGAACTTCAGCTTAGCTCTATGGCCCGCTTCATCACGGCCTTCGGTGACCACAGTTTGTCTGATATTTGTTTCATCGGATGCAGCCGGGACTTCTATGGTATTAGCTTGGAAATGGAGCCAGGTTTCCGGTACGTAGTTACCAGTGCCATTATTAATTTCTCCATCTTCAGGTACCTCTCCTCCGCTCCTCTCAGAGCTCGACTACAATAGTAAATGGGGTGCTGTACTAGTTCCTTGTCCCTCACGAGTACCGCGGCCCGGTTGAAATCGTCTGACTAAGTATAAGTGAGGAGTTCCCTTGACAGACACTAGAATGGGTGGGAGCTCGGGTATGTTTTAATGTTTTAAATGCTTCTTCACACACACTTCGTATTGGAAGGCCTTCTTCGGGACTCGAAGAAGGGTGGCCTTGTCACTCGCCACGGATATACGTCGGCTTAGGCGCAATCCTTCATGTCGGTCATTTGGATTTCCATATTCACGATGGCGATGGCATGTCAGCTCTACGCCTTTATTTTGTGCGGATTTGCCTCAATTCCTGTGGTTGACTATGAAACCGAAATTTCGGCCCGACCGCCTTAGAAAGCATTTGTTGGAGTTCGGCTATGTTATAATTCCCACTAGGATATGGGATACCTACGAGAGATGAAGCGATATGGAGATTGGTAATGGTGGATTTGCCGACGTATCGTCTCACGTATACCTCCATAGTTGTGCCTATCACGCACGGAACATTCGGTTCACTAACCCCTGGTAGGTCGCTCTAGCGTTCTTGAGTCGAGCGGCATCACCACGATAACAATAAGTTCCACGTTTGTGATGAAAGTCTTTTCTTGGTCATCTGGGTCCACGTGCGATACGATTGTAATGGAAAATGCATCCATAAAACTAAGAAGTTCGTGGCCTGCGGTGGCGTCCATGATGAGGTCGTCCTTGGCAATGGGAAGGCGTGCTTTGGGCGCAGCTTTGTTCTGCTCGGTGAAGTCGTCACGAGTCTCCGCTTCTTATTTGCCTTTTTGGCGAAAATCTGGCGTTAGCCCGACCCTTCGGGATATTCTACCTCTCTAATTGCTCCTGCTTGAAGAAGCTTGCCAATCTCCTCGTTGATGGCTTTACATCTTTCGGTAGCTCTAGCGCTTTGTTTGTTGGTTTGAAGGGCGGTTAATTGTTCAATCTATGAGTGGTGCGCAAAAAATTCGATTCCTCCCATATATCTTTGCTTCCATGCAGCGTCTATACGTCTTAGAAGCGGCGAGGAGACTTTTGAGGTCTTAAGCTAGTTTGGGGCGATGTAGGCGAATGTTCGAATTAGTCCCTTTCGGTGACACCGGTTCTAGTTCTTCAGGACTCGGGTCGGGTGAAGCGTCGTCACGCGTGTCGGCTTCGTCTACGTTCCACGTTTGTCGACTCTTTCTTTTTGTTTCATGGAGGCATGTAGCATTCCTGGCCACGTGGTCTCCTCGGATATCCACACTCCATGCCAGTTGGGAATTTGATTATCATGTGATATCACGGGGGGATGGCTTTTATTGCATTGAGAGAGATGCACTGTGACATGTTATAAGGCGACGGGGCGTGCAGATGGAGAACCTTGTTGTGGTCGGTCGCACGGCATGGGGAGCTCGCCAGGTGAGCACACCCGGGTTGAATCAGTGACGGGCGTGCCTTTCTCGAAAACCCCAGCGGTCGTGTTGGCGGGTTTAGCTTTTCTCTCCCCCAATGCCCATTTTGTGAGAATTGTAGCGAGATGATGTCGGCGGAACTCCCGTTATCGATTAGAACCCAGATGGAACATTGTGCGGCGATCGCGCCGAACCCTGATGGGTCGTCATGGGGATCTTGGCATCCCTCCATGCAGTCGGAGAATGTGATGGTAGTGTTGGTGGCGAGTTGTTTAGTTCTTGCTTGTGTTCCCCGTCTCTAACGTCGATCTCTCTTGCGTAGGTGGGCCTTCCGTCCGAACTAGATTCTCCTCCTCCTGCCGTCCTCAGAGATCACGTGGATTTCTCCCGAGGGTTCTTGTCTTTGAGTTCTGGATTTGCCGGGGTGTTTGTTGTTTAGTCGAGCCTGGTTCGATTGAGGCGACTTTGGGCCTGATTAAAGGAAGAAGCGATTAAGGCTTGATTAAGGCTTGGTTCCTGAGTCTGGCGTCGGGTATCGCGTTCTGTCGTGATATATTTCCTCTTTTCGGTTAATATACAATTGTCAGATGCGATGCCCATAGTCCTATGAAACTGTAATATTTAGTGTTGTCTCTGCGTGGTGGGATCTGATTTCATGCGAGTTGGCGGCGTGCCCAGGAGCGCTGGTTTCGTACCTCGTGCGGGGACTGCGGTGCCCGGTGCCGTTGGTGGAGTGACCGAGGGCGAGTAACGTCGTTGTCTTTCAAATTGTGGTGGGCCCAGACGGTCTCTGAGATTCCCCCTCCTTTTGGGGGATCGTTCTTGATCTCTTCGTGAGGATTTATCATGGTCGTCTTGTCTTTTAGGGCTTCGTCCTCGCCGCGTATCTGTCGTACTTTTCTCTTTACGGGTGGAAGAGCTCTCCTTCTTGGATATGAGGGCTTCCTCGCCGTTTATATATTTCTCCGCTTTGGCGAGTACCTCGGCCAAGCTTGCTTGGGGGTTCTTCGAGATGGAAAACATCAGATCTTTTGATTGTACTCCTAACCACACCCAATAAATGCGTGATGCCGAATTTTTCATGGTGCGTTTATCTTCGGGGACTCGCGTTGAATCTTTGCACGTATGACTTTAAGCTCTGCCAGGCCGCACCTTGACGGTCAGCGGATGATAACTCGGCTTCTGTACGTCGGCTCAAATGGAAATTGGGGCTTGAATGCAATAGATAGGTCTACGAATGAAGAGATAGATGAAGGAAGATTACATTAAGCCGAGGCTAAAATTTGGGCCTTTTAGTGTAGTGGCGAAAGCCCTGCACCGTACAGGGTCTTGATACCCATGCAACTCCATTTGATTCTTGTAAGTATTGAGATGGTCGACGGGATCTTTGGCTCCGGCCAGTTTCCACTTGGCATTTGAATTTTCTTGGGAGTGGATATAGCGTAACACCCCTCGGCTTGATTGAAGGGTGATTCGGTTTGTTGTACCAAGGTATCCCGCAGTGTATGCAGGAGTGCGTCCTTGACCACCCCTCCTTCACACACGACCAGAGCTCTGTTGAAGACTCCTGAACCTCTGCTCCCTATGTTGCTCTCCTTCTCATTTGAGGTGATGTGGTGCCGTTCGCGACCTGCCCGTCATGCCGTTTTCCTCTGCGAGGGCGGTGGGGTTCGTGCCCAGAATCCAGTGGATACCTTACCCTTCGGCATACGGGGAATGTCGCGACCAAGTTGCTCTTCGCGGGGAGGAAGGTCCCCAGTCTTCCGGATTACATCGTATCTCCGTGGATGTTTCTGGCCCATCACAGTAAGTTGTTCCAATTCTTCTATCGGGCGTTGATTGGCGAGGCGAGAAGTGCTTCCGCCGTTGGTATTAGTTTGCATTGCTTCGTCTAAAGTGCGCTATACGCATTGCACGGTGATCCACGCATCCTCGGCGGATTGGCGTTGCCCCTGCTTGTGTTCCTTGTTGATACCATCAGTAACTGAGAAATCAGTTATATTTATAAAGGCGTCGTTCCCCGCAGACGGTGCCAGTGATGCTTTTCAACCGGAGGCCGGGGTACGGAGCGTGTAGGGTCGTTGGGCGGACCGGATTGTTTATGGGAATTTGGGATGCGGGCGTGCACGGATTATCTGGGCTGAGATAGGATCGTTGCACTGTTGATCTACTTGGGTTTTGGACCCGTAGCCTCCTCTGCCAAAACATGGAAGAAGGGGGTCGCGAGGCTTCGCCGGGGTGGCGCTCCGATACTAAGTCGAGTTTCTTTCGAGAGAAAGAGCGCAGAGGCGAATGTTGCATATGAGTATGCGTCTAAGAATGTGTGTAAGAATGTTGGCGTACCTTTCACCGATGGGGTGGCCTTGTATTTATAGTAGATGTTCAACCAGTAGGGGGGTGATTAGAAGTCCCTTCCATTGGACGGGATATTTCTTATTTTAGTCCAGATCGGATTTGGTACAGGATATAGAAGGAGCTGTTTATTTGAGATGATCCTCCCTTCTTATTGGGGGGGGAATCCAACTGGCGATGATCTGTTATTATCTTCCCTTCCTTATTGATAAGTTGATTTGAGTTGAGCGGGATAATATATTGATAGGGGTTGTGTTCCTTTATTATGGGTGGTATCACAATCGATTTGTAGAGATCTGAGTCTTCAATTCATTCAGAATTGTCTTTTGGACCTGGCCCCTCGGGCCTTCGTTTTGGGCCGGTGCTTGAGGAGCCTGGATATTGCGTTGGGCGCATCACTTCCTTGGGCTTGGTCAGTGGGCCTACAAGCCTATTTTCCAAACCCTATCAATATTTAAGAAAATAAGAGACATATCAAAGAACTTTCTTAATATATAGTTATCATTCTATTAGCTAATATTCTGGATATGTTTTTGAATTAGACCTAAATGATTGTCATTAAACTTGTAAGCATGTCATCTCTTAAAATTAAACCTTGTAGAGAAAACAATTGAGCATATATATGTTACAATAGTTCATGAATACACTAAAATTGAAAGGAAAAAGTAGAGAAAGAATATTATAAAGAAATCCAATACTACAGATCGAAGACTTATCTAGCCTTGTTGCACAATCTCCTTAAAGCATATTTGCCTTCTCTGGTGGTGCTTTGAGATTTCGTCAACGTCTACTTCCCAGGATAGAACGATCTTCAAGTGGAAACAATAGCACCTTAGTAGTTACCCTGACAAATTGAATAATGCCCGTTTCTTTATCACGGTAGAATCTTGCTCAAACTCACGAATTTTTTTTTTCCTTCTCTATTTCCAAGAGAGCCAAAACTCTCTTTAAATAGGACCTCAACCAAACGGAAGATTTGAATGGCTTTGATAGGTGTGAATCTTGTTAGCGTTTATAGTATGATTTTCATGTGTTTTTAACATAAATGCTAGATTTGCACCAGTAATATCTTTACAAGAAAGCTCTAATCCCCCCATTTGCTTATGTTTTGTAGGATTAGAAAGAAAATCAAACAAAGTGATGGAAAAATGAAGTGAATAGAAAGTTTCTGAGCTGAAGTAGTTTGCTCACCATGGCCAAAAGGTTTGTTCTTTGTGAAGAAAGGCTTTTTGCTTTCGAAGCGAATGAAGCCTCGAGTTCGCCGAAGCGAAGATACCCTTCACCGTAACGAAGTTATCATTCATCGTGGCAAAGGAAGCATAGATCAGAAGACAACTCTTGGGTTCGCCATGGTGAAGAAGCCTTCACTGCGGTGAAGGATGACTAGCTGAACCAACAAACTTCGATTTTTGAGCTCATCATTAGCCCAATTTCCAAGGCATATAAATATTTGTTCTTTAGACTTGTATGGGTTTCGGATTTTGAGGGAGAACACCCTCCTTAGGGTTTCTCCTCTCTTCTTCTTGAATCACTTTAGGGTTTGTGATTTTGTTCATTTTTACTTTGGTTTTGGTGTAATATTGAAGAATCCATCAACTAAGAGGACCTCATTCAACCTTAGAGCCGAGTTTGGAGCATTTCTCATCTCATATTCGTTTTGTATCTCTAACTCTCACTCTCTTCTCATCTCTTTCATTATTATGGATGTAATAGACATTATTTTGATAGATTTGTGGGTTATAATAAGTAGCTGAACTTCCCTCTAGGGCTGGTTGTGAAAGTTGATGTTTGGTTTATATATATTTTATGATGATTTTGTGAATTCATGCTTATGTGGATGTTAGTTGGTGTAGTTCTTAGGATTATTATGGTTTTAACTAATTAATCCATATTGGGAGTTGGGTCTTCAATCCCCATACTAGGGCATCCTTGGTGACTCTTGGATTACGCCCTAAAATCTAGTCCCAGGTCTCTTAAGGTATGAATTAGTTAATGAAATACTAATTAACCTAATCAAAGAAGTCTAAGGAATTAGGAATGCCTGGTACTAGATGGATTTCATTAAGAGTAGCACCATCTCAGCATTATGTGAGGATCGTATGGATCAAGAGGTAATCGATCCGAGTGTAGTCTGGGTAGTCCTATTGTATGGACCAAGAGGTGACCAATAGGATTCCCGAGGAAAGAACTTCCTCGAAAAGTATCTCATTTAATGACCTAGATGGACCGAAAGAAGAATAGGGAATTAGTGTGAAAAATTGAGGGGAGACACGAAAGTTTAAAACTCATATTGTGTTCCTTGGACAAGCATAAGTATATATTCACTTAATCAATACTTTGTAAATATAAATCAAATGCATCAACGAAAGCAATCAACCCTAGTATCTTTCCTTAAGCGATTTCTTTGAGATTAACCCAGTCCTTGTAAGTAGTGCAGTGATCATACCTTGTTTGTTTGTTTTTAGTTTAGTTAAAGAAACCCTTTTCACCAAATCATTAAAGTCGCTCGAATAGTGAACAACTGCTAATTCGAGTACTTGTAAACCCCCACATGTCTAAATATCAATAATCGTCTAATTAGTTTTATTGCAATTAATGTTCCCCTTTTTACCTCCTGAATCAAAGTATAAGAATGATAAATATGAAAATGGTTACATAAATCATAGAAATAAAGGTTTTTAGGTTAAAATAACATTAAAAATGAATCTGGAACAATGAAATACCTTAGAGTAGTCCTATGTTGAATTTGAGAATGTAGTGGCAAAAGCGTATTTGAAGAAAACCAAAAAATACCCCCTAATGAACAGTAAAAATCGGGGCTGCTATGTTTAAAACCCTTTTTCACTCCATTTCTCTCATTTTTCTTTGACTTCATGCTCACCCCACACCCTTGGATTTAAGGTAGGGGTTTTCTCCCATTCACTTACATTGATGCTAGGTTATTATATATGTACGTTTTGGGGTTATAATTGCTATATTTATGGGTGTTCTGAAACTATTCTCCACGTCGTGAGAATGAGGAGTTTATTCTTAAACGGGTTAAATGAAATTGATTTCTAAATACTAGAGTTTTGTGTGAGTGGAGAAATAACATGGGTCACGATCTCTTGTATTTTCTAATTGCTTTCTTGAATTGTTTTATGATTGTTTGTGGATTCATAGAAGTTTTTTCGGTAAATTAGAGATGTATGGAATGATTGGTTATGAGATTGATGGTTGGTAAAATAAATTTTTGGTACGGTAATTGAGGAATCCAATGGGGGATTTAACTATATTGTGGGGGAGTCAAGCATATTGTGGGGATTGAAATATATGATGGGGGATTCTTATATAGTTTGGGAGATTCTTATATAGTATATGGGGGATTCTGATATAGTATGGGGGATTATGATATAGTATGGGGGATTCTTATATAACATGGAGATTCTTATATAACATAGGGGATTCTAATATAGTATGGGGATTCTCATATAGTATGGAGGATTCTAATATAGTATGGGAGACTCTTATATAGTATGGGGGATTCTTAGATAGTTTGGGGAATTCTCATATAGTATGGGGGATTCTAATATAGTATGGGGGACTCTTATATAGTATGGGGGGGAATTCTCATATAGTATGGGGGATTCTAATATAGTATGGGGGACTCTTATATAGTATGGGGATTCTTAGAATGGTATGGGAAGGTACATATAGTGAGGGATTCTTATATAGTATGGAGGATTCTTATATAACATGGGGATTCTTATATAGTATGGGGGATTCTGGTATGGTGATTGGTTATGGGATTGATTGTTGGTAGGATAAATTTCTGGTATGCGATTGGAAATAAGAAGGAGATGGTAAGTTCCTTGTAAGGATGCTCGAAATATTCTTAAGAGGTTCCTAGTAAGGATGCTTGAGAAATACTACTAGGAAAAGTGAGAGGTTCCTTGTAAGGATGCTCAACCTATGCTCAAGAGGTTCCTTGTATGGATGCTTGAGAAACACTACTATGAAGAGTGGGAGGTTCCTTGTAAGGATGCTCTAAATATTCTTAAGAGGTTCCTAGTAAGGATGCTTGAGAAATACTACTAGGAAGAGTGAGAGGTTCCTTGTAAGGATGCTCTAATTATTATCAAGAGGTTCCGAGTGAGGATGCTTGAGAAACAAAGAGAACTTTGAGGAGGTGGAGGTACCACTAAAGTATGCTACCTTCCTTGTAAAGGTTGCTGTTGTCTTAGGAGGTTCCATGTAAGGATGCTTGAGAAACAAAAGAGAACTTGAGGGTGGAAGATCTTGTGTAGTATGCTACTTTCCTTTTAAGGATGCTCGAGGTTTTCTCCAGAGATTCCAAGTAAGGATGCTTGAGAAAAGAAGAGGATTTGGGTGAGGTAGAGGTTACTATTAAGTATGCTACTTGCTAAAGAGAAACTTGAGGGGTAGAGGTTACGGTCAAGTATGCTGCTTGTTTAAGAGACCGGTTGGAATTGTTGAGAGTCAACCAAGTAATACTTATTTTTAAGCGATGCGTGTTCATGTATTTAATTACCTATTTTACAAACCTGAGATCTGTTTGCAATGTCATTGTTTTATGCAAAATTGTACATCTATGATATGTTATAAGAAAATGAGACCAATTATTTTTCATATTTTTCTAAACCTTGTTAGAGTTTGGGAGGATTTTCCTACAGAGCTTCGTGCTCACCCCCCCTATTTACATCCCTTTTCAGATTTTACCTTTGAGAAGGTGGTAGGAGCTGAGGAACCCACGCATTGGGGCCCGCTCGAAGGAAATTTAGATTAGGGTCCTTGGGTGAAGGAACTTCGGTGAGCCAAGGTAGTGAAGAGGCCCGGATTTTGGCCTATTTTCTGATTTTTTTTTTGTAATTTTTTGGATCGAATATCTAGTTTTGAAGATGTACAAAAGAAGTTTAAAAAAAAAAAAAAAAAAGGATAATGACCCCTGGATTTGGGTCGTTACAGTACTCAATCCTCGCTAAAACCACACCTTTTTGTGGGATTGATATCTGGACTTTTGGTCTATTATATTACTTGTACGACCTGTACACTTACGGAAATCGTAACAAGTTTTTGGCACCTCCAAGCTTACAGAAGAGAAGTAGAGATAAAGAAAAAGAAGCTCATAAGTAGATTGAAGAAATCAATTCCATTGAAAACCAAACATTTGAAAACCAAACGTTTCAAAAGGTAAAAGTCATTCAAAAGCAAAAGGAAAATTTAAATAAATAATTTCATTTAAATGAAAAAGAAAAATTCAAACAATTCTCCAAATGAATGAAATTGACACCTAGATTCCTCATATGTAATAGAGTACAACGGTTGAAACCTGCATAAGAGAGGTAGGTGTTACCCTTTGAACCTTCCATTGTAGAAGTATGTTTACTCTACTGACTAAACAATAGACACGATGTCTTTGAACCATTCTATCATTTATGTAGATGATGACATACTTCACATAGGAATCTTCCTAACATTTTCTAGTTCTTCTACTTGGGCTATGCATTTCTTGTTTTTCTTCTTTCTCTGTAATACTTATAAAGGATTATGTACACTGGCAAACAAGTCTGGGAAAAGAAAATTATTAATTTCTGTTTTTTTTTTTGACATTTAATTCACTTTGTATATATTATATTACTTTCTATATTATGTGGCAGTATTATATTCTCATCCCTTAATTTCAGTCCCTTTACCAATTGAGTCATGTCTCATGATTAAATTCTGTTATTTTCTTCTAATTTACTTTCAAATTTTAGCTTTACCTTTGAAGACCTTCATGTTACTTAATTTCTACTCAAAATTAAATTTAGCTTAAGTGGTAGTAGTGTTTGCCTTTCTTTAGTTATTGTACATAGAAGTTATAAACTAAATAGTACTAATGGTGTGCAGGTATTTCTTTTTTAGCTCTTTAAAGAAAGCAATTTGCTTTCAACCTTGAAACTTCTTGTTATTTTACATTTTTACTTATTATAGACTTATTGTTGAATAGAAAAAACAAAATATTTTGGTTTTTTATAAGGTTATCGATTTGGAAATAAAGGTAAAGAGGTATGAAGAATGGAAAATATATCTTTCTAAACATGTTAAGAAAAATAATTGGTTTTAGGTGAAGGTATTACCTTAATCACGTCAGGTATTACCTTAAATTATTGGTTAAGGTTGTACCTACGGTTAGTTAAGGTTGTTTCTCTACTTGAAAACCAAAAAAAAATTTTGACATGTTTTGAATAATGTATTTCATATTTTTCATACATTCTTTGTCCTTAATTTTAAATCGGTAACTTGTCTCTCGTTTGCATTTTTTTTTTTTAAATGAAAGGAATTAACATATTGATTTTCTTTACTTTTTAATATTTAATAGAAATAACATATTATAACAACAAACAATCCAATACTTAACTCCATTAAATACTATCTAGTTTTTAATGAGTTCTATTTAGAAATCTTTTTCAAAAAAAGTTTTATTTAGAATTAAATAGAAAACCCAACATCATGTTGATTTTTTTTTTTTTTTTGACATCGTTGATTTTTTCTATTAAGCAAAAAGTCTGCAAGTAGTCATAAAAAGTAGAAAAACAAACAACTTGGTCTGTAATTAGTCATAAAAATTAGAAAAATAAACAACTTAATTTTGAAGGCAAACTACTTTCAATATAAAGTTAAAAACAAACACCCCTTATCAAAGCTCTTATCAACCAGAAATCTCTTTCATCCTTCATCTGTGCATCTATTAGCTGTCGCAATTTATAGATTAATGGTTAGCACGTTCCCCCCCTCCCCTCCATTTTTGTGAACTGTTCTTTTTGATAGCATGCTTTTTTATGTTCACAAAAATTGAAGCATAAGCAGAAGTGTATGGATAAAAGTGTCTGAAAATATCACAGTACTGAAATGACATGAAATCCAGTTAATTTAGCAAATTATTAAAGTGCATGGTTCTAAATTTAACTAAGTTAGCAAAAGTCCAACCCGGTGTAAGGGAGTATTTTGATACATTCCTTCTCTTTTTATTGTACTTAGATTTCTTTATTTTTGTTGGGCTCCCTTTGTAACCACGATAATATTAGAGAAAAAAAAAAATAAGAAAAATAATTTTCTTATATTTGATTTTATCATAAAAAAAAAGATTAAAAAAATAAAAAATATAATCAAATTTCTTAAAATTTTTATATATTTTAAAATTTCTTAATCCTTAATTATATATATAATCATAGAGATAAACAAATAAAATGAGTTTAAATAAATATATAAAATTAATTTATTAAGTTTATACCTATTTTTTTTATTTTCTTTTAAATTTTCTTTCTTCTCATTTTTCCTATTTATTTTCTTTCTATAATATTTTTCGGGTTCCAAACAAAGTCTTTTATCTCTATTAATTATATCAGCTTCCACCTTGTTTCCCTTCTCATTCATCAATTCTATTTTTATTTTTACTTTTATCTTTCCATCCTTTATTTACACCCATCTACACCCATCTAATTTTTAAAACTTGACTCTATCCTATTTTCCATGTACCCTTCTTTTCTACAGCAATCCCTTCTATTCCTCTTTAAAATAATAAAAAGGAAAAAGACACGTGATGACGTATAAAATGTATTTCTATAGACATTCATTATCATTTTGGTATATAGTGGCATATTATCATTGACATTATAAAAAGTACTAATTCCAATTGAAGACACAAAGAAATGACATCAGTGTAATTATTGGTTTGCTACGGTTAAGGTTTATTGGTGGGGTATAAGAAGATTAATTCGCAAGATTAAAATAAAAAGAATTCCCTTTTAACCTCCATTTAAAATTTGAAATATGAAATATAGAAAGCAACTACTTATAACGTAATGAATTAAGCTTGTGTAGATGCATTGCCATAGTCGTACGTACAGTAACTAGTGATTAGGGTTAGCATTAATAAGAAGGGTAGGTGTAACTAGGTAGGTGATGAAATGATGCAACTAAATTATAGTGATGTGATATCTCATATATATATATATATATATATATATATATATATATATATATATATATATATATACATTCTTTCTCTTCAATTCACATTCTTTTTTTTTATTCAATAAGTATGAAGATAGAAAAAATGAATGCATTTTCTTAATACAAAAATGAATGCACTTAACAATATCAAAAAGTAGTCTTTTAAGGTTTGACTCAAATGATAAAGGGTTGGGATGGATTTATAGGAGATCTCAAAGTCGAGTCTACGAAAAAATAAATAACAGGAGATCTCAAATTCTAGTCTATGAGCGATGTAATCAAAATAAATAACAGTAAAAAAAACATCATCAAAAAGTAATATTGTTTGTTTGGTTTTCCAAAGTGGTTTCAAAAACAAATAATTGCTGGGAGTATAAAATGATATAATTATATTATAAAAAAGGTTTTAAGGGTCCTAAGTTTGAAAAATTGTGATAAAAGATACAATATGAAAGAGATTATAATTACTATAAATTTGTTTTATTGTGAAGAAAGTAAAGGTGTAATATTTTGAGACAGAAAGAAAGAGAGTGAATTGATGAAGAGAATGAAAAGAAGACACATATAAGTAATGACATATAAGCTTACAATATTGTACCAATTGGTATTTCATTCAACAAGAAAATGACTGAAGTTTAAATGAGAAAATAAATAAAACAAAAAATGTGACAATAAAGGGGCAAAAAGAACAGTCGAACATGTGATGACAACAATGGTTATGAATACATTTATAGTACTTCCTTGGATGAACAACACTTGAAGAATTTTGCCTAGTAATATTGCTACTAAAGAAAAAGAGTAATATTCTTTATAGATGTCCAAGTTTTCTTGAACTTTTGAGGCTATATAACTGGAAGCCTAGTGGGTTAAATCATAAATAAATTAAAGGAAAAAAATGTTAAAAGAATATTCTTAGTTTTTTGAATGTGGTTCATGTGAGTATTCTATTATTGGATGCATTATTGAGGACCCCAATTAAGTTGTCTAGTATGTCATGAATAAAATCTTTTTGAATTGGTGATTTATATTCTTTATAATTAAATTTAGTGGAGCCTTATCGCAGTATATGATATGGCTAGAGTAGAAAAGTGGCGTTTTCCTATAAAACCGTTTTGCCAAACAAATAATAAAAGCAATAATTCTATATTTTCTTCTTTCAAAGGGATATCCACTTCTTATGAATATATTTAAAGATTAGAAAATTACTCCGACTTTTCTAGGATATAAAAAATAAGTTAGATAGAATCTAGTTTTATTAAGTAGCATAATGTTTACTCTTTTGAAGTTTTTAAATATGTAGTACATTCTTTAAAAAAAAACTATGTAGTACATAATATGATCCTTATATTAGTGGTTTTTTTTTTTCAATATCAAAGAAGTACCTTTTATCTCAAACACCATTTTATATGGTTGCACATTTTTTTAATATAACACATTTTCTCCATTTATCTTGAAATCCTATAACATGTGTAAAATATATATAATATCTAAGCAAAGAAACATAAGAATGGAACAAATGATGATGTAGTAAAGAGAATAACAATATGTAAAGTAATGATCAATACATGTATTTCCATCTTTTACTGATAATATTTTTTTTCCAAATAGTCAATTCTAATAGTCGGTTAAATCAATTTTATAGTAAGTCAAATTTGATCCATAATGAATTTCATCATTACTTATTTATTTACTTTTATTGAGGGTTAGTAAAATTTGCTTAAATGATTGGGCTTATAACTCCTACGTGACTAATGCTCTTACATATTATACTATTAGCAATTATTCTCATGGCGTTTACAAATTTTATTCAATAAAATTTTCCCATTCATTTATTTTTTTATTTTTTTTTTGTCTTTTTGAAAATTTGAGATATGGTTACTTGAGCATCGCGCGCTGAGATCTCATCCACAACCATGACCACATACTCTTCTTCATCCATGTCCATGGTTATGGAATGATGTTCCATTATTTCAAGGAAGGACAAAAGTAGTGATTGGTTTATCATCAAAATCTCATTATATTATTTAACTACGGGGGAAAAAGAAAGAAGAAAGAAAGTCGATATAGGCATCTCAAAGGCGGGGGCGAGGCGTTTTAGGCCGGCGCTCGGCCGATGGGCTTTGCGACCAAGCAGAGGCCCAAGCCGACGAGCGGTTAAAGGCGGCCCGGACGCGACTCATTGGCGGCTCGGCCCGGTAATTTGGCCGAATCATGGGCTTTAAGCCCGCCCGAGCCGCGCGAAGCCCAGCGGGGCCGCCAGCCCGCAGGCGCGGAGGCCCGCCCGGAGCTACCCGAGGCCGCCCGAAGCCAGTTTGGCGCCGAGCACGCCCGAAGCCAGTTTAGAAGCCAGCGCAAAGCAGTTTATAGGCCAGCCCAAAGGCCCATCTAAAAGCCCGCAAACGCCTAAAAGCTGACCTCTCCATGTAGTTTTTCTTTAAATTGTATTCAAAAGTTAAATAAAAAGTAAGTTTAAAAACAATTCAAAATAAAAATCGTCATTTTAAAATTTTTATTAATCGAATATAATTACGTTTAGAAATGTATGAAGAAGTTTACATCATTTACAAAATAAGTACATTATTAGGTTGGCGCCTCTTATTTGTCAATCGTTGTCTTTTATTGTAAGAAAATAAAATACAATATACATTTTCCAATAAAATATTTTAATCATTGTTACTACGGTGGAAGTATCTTGGATCCATTCATGTCTTGATATTTTAAGTTCTCATGTCGGCCGCTAGTCTAGCTTCTCGAGCGTGATCATTACGATCTCTTGTCGCTAAACGCCAATCTTTTAAAACTATCTGCGCCGATTGCAGGTGACAAATTACATCTCTTTTGCTAACCACTCTTCCACTGCACTAAGCGACTTCGATGCAAGCTGTACTCACGAGAACACGGTTGTACATCCGTGCAATAATAGATAACAGGGTATTTAATTTGTTGTTTTTTCCACCGATACAAATATCAAAATCTTCATTATCTTCAAATGGAATTGTTCTACACTTGAGATATCTATCTATATACATTGTTATTTGGAGAACTAGTTGTTGCACCTAACTAGAGCATTTAAGGGCTTTTATAAAAAGATGAGGAGGCACATCGTGGATGGTAGATTTTATCAATATATTATTACCATATTTTTTCTTTATAAATATTATACAAAATATATAATAGCAATTTACTTCATTTTAATTTCTTCAGATTTTTATTTGATCTTCATTGTAAATAATTGGCAACCATTCATCTAAAGCATCCAAATTTTAATCTAGGGTCTAATTAAACCAATATAATAAATTAAAGGTATTTCTCCCCGATATTTTTATTTTTTTCTATCATTTACAAAAATTGTATCATTAAAAATTAGTAACTTAAATAATTTTGATACCATATAAATACTAACTATTTGCATAATGACCCGATGTGAAGTTGGATAATACACACTACAAAAAATATTTGTTGAAGTATCAAAATTTCAAAAAGATCTCCGTAGAGAGGAATTCATGATGTGCGATCATAATCATTTAATACATCAACATCTACATTGTATTATTATTCTTAGATAATTGCATTTCGTATAATTGTACTACTTTTTATATTTTGTAATATTTTGTAAGCTTATAAGTAGAATTCCATCTAGTTGTTATGTCTAAGCTTATATTTTTCTTTTCATATTTGCAATTTTACAACAATCAAAAAATAATTCATGTTTTGCTTGAACAATTAATATTATATGCAATGTCTACAATTTTTTAATGTCTTCATCAACTTGTTTTAATCCATCTTTTACAATCAAATTTAAAATAATGCGAGAACAACGTCACGTGAAATAATTTTGCATGATCATCGTTTATTTGCCAAAATCTTTTAATCTTTGTATTGCTACATTATTATTTGAAGCATTATCTAATGTTATTGTAAAATATTTTATCATGAATACCCCAGATACATAATTTATTCATTTATTAAAGTTGATATATTTGTATGTGGAGTATTTATTGTTTTAAATGAAATTATTCTTTTATTTAACATCCATTCACTATCATATAATGAGCGGTATCTGTAAAACCTATGCATTAAAGATGTCCAAATATCAGATGTTAAACAAATTTTTCCTTCAAAATTTGCAAAATATTATTTTAAATTTTCTCGTTCTGTTTGAAATTTTTTCATAATATCTCTTTTAACAGTATTTCCAGACCAACCTTTGAATTGAGGATTAATCAATGTTTGAATTGTTGAATAATCATCAGTTTCCATCATATTAAAAGGTTGTTAAACTCTTATTATGTAATCAACCATTCCTTCTGACAAACGGACTCGTCGTAAGAAAATGTTTTTAAATTTCGCGATTCATGCTACCTAATTGCATATAATTTCTAATATCTACATTATTCTTAATTTTACATTGTTCATTTATTAATCTTTTTAAATGACTTGTGCACAGATTTGATCATGGCTAAGGATTTCTTTACAAATTTTACATTTTGCTTTATTTCTTTTTATTATTTTCTAGAGTATTTCTATTCTATCAAAAAAATTCCATATATTTGAACTAAGTTTTTGTAATGAGTATACGTAGATTTAGAAGAAGAATCTTATTTGTCTGTTATCAATATTAAAATTATTAATAAAATATTATACTAAAAAAAAATAAAATAATAATGAATCAAATAAATATAAGAAACAAATAATAAGAAAAATAAGTGGAGAAATATTACTCAATTGGAAGATCGAAGCCGAAATTCTTTAAAATCTGAACTATTGGAGTCACCAATGCTTGATTTGTACCACCAATAATACCATGTAATATGAAGAACAATTGAAGAAAATGAAGTATTAAAGAATATGAGAGCAAATTGTGAAAAAGAAGTGAATTTGGAGAGAGTATGAAAAATTAAGAGATAGTTGATGAAAAATTAAGAGAATTTGTGTGGTATTTATAGAGAAAAAATGAGTGAAAAAAAAAATAAAAAAAAAAATTAAAAGAGGAGCAACGGTCATATAATGGATTCTGAAACATATATAACATGGTTATATATATCTTTCTCTGCCTCTACCTCTTTCTTTCTCTCTCTGCTCTCTCTCTCTCTTTGCCTCTCTTTTTCACCTCTCTCTCTCTACCTCTTTCTCTACACTCTTTCTCTCTCTCTCTCTTTCTCTCTCTTTCTCTCTGCTCTCTCTTTCTCCTCTTTCCTCTTTGCTCTCTTTCTCTTATCTCTGCATATGCATATGGAGGGTTTTGAGGGTGTGAGGTACATTAGCCAAACGGTCATATGACCGTTAGGCGGGGAGTGAAGGGGAGGGGAGGGAAGGGGAGGAGGAAAGGAGGGGAGGGAGAGGAGAGGAGGAGGAAAGGGAGGGTGGGTGGGTGGGGAGTGGGGCCGACGAGGGGGGTGAGGGAAGGGGAGGAGAAAGGGGGGAGGAGAGAGGAGGAAAGGGAGGGAGGGTGGGTGGGTGGGGGGTGGGACCGGCAAGGGGAGGGGGGAGAGAAGGGGCGAGCGGAGGGGGGAGAGGGGAGGGGGAGAGGGAGGGACCGGGAGAGGGAGAGGGAGGGGCCGACCAGTGAGTGTGGGGCAGACAGGGAGGCCGGTGGGGCCCGGGCAGGCACTGTCGTGCCGTCAGCCACATCGCCGTCAGTGGCAGCGAACTGCTCGTGGTCGACTAGGCGTGGTTGGCGTCAACGGGCCTATAGCCCGGCCCGAGCCAGGACGCGGGCTAACTGCTCGAGACGGCCCGCCCCGACCCGGCCGGATTGGAGATGCCTAAGTCGAGTATCAAGTTAATTATAATTTTTTAAATATATGCTCGGACCAACATACGAATTACATTTAGGCATACAAATAACATAAATTTTTCTAAGTCTTCCTTAAATGTTTTCTTATACAATTTCGATTAAAAGTTGATTTTGAATGCAAGTCATGCTTTGTTTTGAATTTGATTTTGAACACACTTTATGCATTGTTTTGAAATCTTTTTTTTTTAAAGAAAAAAATAATTTTATTAATTCAAATTAATAATAGATTCATAGAAATATAGAATCAAAATCGTTAAAAATCATAAAGGATGAAACAACATCCAAGTTAATAATATAATGAATCGATTTCAATCCTATATATTTGATAGTTAAACCTCTTATTTGATATTAATATTATGACTAGAATATCTATGATTCCAGTTATGCAGCATATTGATGACTATTTATTTGATTTCTGGGATATATTTTGCAATTGCTCTCAGACAAATGAACGTTGCACCATGACAAACAAACACAACACCAAAACAGTGACAACCACACGCCAAGTTGATTTTAAGTTAATTATAATTTTTTTTTATATAAGTTAGTTATACTTAATTTAAAACTTATTACTTAGTTTTATTTAAATAAATTTTTTTTGATTAGATGAATTTAAAACATATTTTAAATAATCCAATTCACATATTTATCAAATATACATAAAACAAATAAAGTTCAATATCGATCATAAATTAGCAAAGGAGATTATAGGATAATTAGAGTAAATTTGGATAAAAAGGTAAAACAAATATATAGATATTTAAGGAAGCTAATAATATATTATTTATTTAAATTATTTATTACTTTATGTCATAAAATTGAGCCATTTTGATACTTGAATTAAATTATTAAATTGCACCCATTAAGTCCTTTTGATATAAAAGATGGATAGGATAGTTATAGATAACATGGTCCAAAATCTACGAGAACAAGTATTTGAAATTCTCGATTAAAGGGATAACTAATTTTCAATATTTCATGTCAAAAAAAATTGTACAATATTTCATTTTTACTAATTATCAACCAAAGAAAAAAAAATTATATTAAGTCCTTTCGATATAAAAGATGGATAGGATAGTTATAGTTAATATGGTCCAAAGTCTATTGGTCTTGATTAATGAGATGATCTACCTCTTTCGACAGACCTGATGTGACACCCCTATCCCGAGGGTCCCTTGACAACCCGTTAACCTATGGAATACTCGTGGATGTCGGGTAACCGGACACCACTCACGAAAATCGAGTAGAGTCTCCTTTGTACGAGGAGCTCTGCCCAGCTGTCGTCCCTGACGGGTTTACAGCGACCTGCAGTTCATGCAGTAAATGGTTACTTGGGCCCATGCATCGTACTTTCACAAAATATATATCAACTATATTACGGTTCAAGAGTTGATAAGTCACTCTTAATTCAAACATATATTAAGATTTGAATTTTAATACATGTTATACAAATGTATCTACCAAAGCCACAATCGGCTTTCTTCAAAAGCATGACCTCACAGTGGCCTTAGTCCTCTGTACCTCCTGTACTGCGGAATAGTGATCCCTCGGCCAGGTTGAGCAATGCCCAGTAGTGATAATTTCCTACATAGGTTACTCCCACCTAAGTGCACATGTCATGGCAACCAATCACCTCGAGCAAATACATGATCCTACTTGAATGTCTACATGCCCAATCCCATGTCTCGAGTCCTCATCGACTTCCTCACACATGCCTAAGTCAAATGCGAGTAAAAATACAGTTTTCAAAACAAAAGCTTTTTGTTCTCGAAAACTTACTACCGAATTTCGGTAAATACATTGGACAACCCTCAGAGGTGAATTGCTTGGTAATTCTCCGAAATAGTCATGGGTCCGCCTCCGAGATGAACTGTTGGACAACTCTCAAGCGATTCTTGGAAAATCTTCATGAAATTCCGTTCCACCGATTGTTTTTCATTTTTTCTTTTGATACCTTCATGTCAGCTACCTCCCACACCTACCATCTAGGGTGCCCCGGCGCATATGGAATGCATTATATGGCATTTCAAAATATTCATGCTAATATATTTTCATGTATATACTTATAATTAATTCACACAATTCATATTTATTCAATTCACAATCATAACACCAAAATTAGCTCATTGGCTAATTAACAATCAAGCGATTCACAGATCTTGAGCATCACAAAAATCAACTAAATCCGTGAACAATAAAACCCTCAGTTAAACCTTGTTGGCCCACCTGGTGAGATTTCTTCGGCCAGTTCAAGATTTTAAGACCGATAACAAAGCCTTCCAGGCCTTAACCAATCCTCATCCATAAAATGGCTCTTGTGAAAAAGTAAACAGTAGAAAAGATCCTACCTCTTGAGTTGTAGACTCTACAAATAGAGTCACTCACCTTTGTGGCCTCGCCGCGTAGAACAAGCTGCTTCTTGGCTTGAAGCTAACCGATGGTTGAGCGGGAAATCTAGAAGTCACACACCCTCTGCAAATAAGAAAACTAACCTCGCACGTTTTTGCTTTCAATTGGAGAAGAAGACTATTTCATTTTGTCTTATTCATTTAAACTTTTCCATAATTCCCATTGTGTCCTTCATTTTTGGATTTTTGACACATGACTTAATCTAAACCATTCATTCTCATCCTCTCTCTAATCATGCAACATGTGCCACACGAATACATGTAGTAGGTGACTTTTGTCACATCACATGTCTTTCACAAGCCGTTTTACGTTACCCGACGCGGTGCGAAAACACGAGTTCAGTTTTCTGATTGACGATGGAGCATTGATATTGATTTGAGCGTGGGTTCTTTGTGATGAGTGATCAGTTTAAGTCATCCGAGATCTAGAAAAATTTTGGATTTTTATCGAAATTACCATTTTACCTTTTTTCAAAAAATTTGAATTTTCACGGGTTTTACATTCTCTCTTCCTTAAAATGATTTAGTCGAAATTAGGTATAATCTAACAACTCACGTATATCGCGTGCACTATGCCATGCATGTAAACTAGTCATTTAAGTGATAGCGACTAAACCACGTGCACCTTAAATCCACTAAACAATAAGGGATAGGTGGCCCGCATCGTGTCTCGTGCTCCCCGCGTTAGCTCCTCCACTCCCGCAGTGCTTTGCCATAGCGCCCTCACTAGCCTCACGGTCTTGCGTTTGCAAAACTTTGATCCGGCTATCCATAATGCTGCTTGGTCCCTCCTCGAAGGTCGTGCGTTAATCGACCTCAATCTGTCCCCAATCCACCACATGGCCGGATGGGGTGTGCAGCCCGGAGCATGGAGGGACGTGAAACACCTCGTGGACACCTGACATGCTGGGCGGTAAAGCTAACCGGTACGTTACAATGCCTACCCTCTCGAGTATCTCGAAGGGCCCAATAAACCTCGGCGATAGCTTCTGCGCTCCTAGGACGACCCCTCTCTTAGGCAACGCTTCTCAAGAAGGTGTGATCTCCAACCTCGAACTCTAAGGGTCGACGTCGTACATCGGCCTTAGCTCTTGTATCGGCTACGGTGAGAAGACATTGTCGTATCAAGCTCCACCTTCTCGGAGGTGTCTCCTAGTCGGTCCCGAGGACCCGGTGGTGGGGCTCCTCTCACCTCGGTCCAACATAGCGGTGACTGCATGGCCTCCCATACAATGCCTCATATGGCGTAATACAGCCATACTTGCCTCACTTGGTGAGTGAGCTCCACTAGGCCAGTGCTCTTCCCGGCTACCCTTATGATCAGGGATGCGTGCTCGCGGCATGTCGCTAACACTGTACGGTCCTCTCAGTGACCATGCAAATACGTGGGTGGAAAGATTCTGTACTTTCATAATTCGGCCGTGTGCCCATAGCCTTTTGGAAACTCTTCCAAAAGTGTGTCGTAAACCTCGGGTCTTTATCCAACACTATGGATACTGGTATTCCATGTAGCCGGACTATCTCTCGAATGTACAACCGATAGAATTTCTCCAATGTGAAGGTCATCTACACGGCTAGAAAATGTGCCGACTTCGTGAGTCGGTCCGCTATCACCCATACCGCATCATGTCCCTACGGTGTCCATGGCAAGTGGGTCCACAAAATCCATCGTGGCGTGCTCCACTTCCACTCGGCCACCTCGATGGTGGAAGTAGCCTGGCGGCCACAGTGCTCAGCCTTAACACCTTTTTATGTGAGACAGTCGTCAAACAAAGTCCCCATCGTGTCTCTTCATCCCTCGATAGTGCGGGCGAAGATCTGGTACATCTTCGTGCCACATGGATGCAATGATAGAAGCGGTGAAACTCCACGAGAATCTCCTCTCTCAAATACATTAATAGGGAACCACTACCCGTCCTCTATCTGAGGCCCTTATCTGCTGTGGACGGTCCAGTACAAATCACTGTGCACAGATATTGCAGTCCTGCGTCTTGCCCACGGGACTCAATCACTGCGCTCCAATAGTGACGGTGTAGCTGCTAAACTCCCAGCGTACCTTGGTGCGCTGCGATGCGTAGCCCAAACTGTCCCACAGTCTCGAGCATCTGCCACTCCTGGGAAGCTATACTAGCCAATGCTCCTGCGACTTAGGCGGGTGCATCAACCGCATTTGCCTTCTTAGGGATGGTAATGCAAAGTGAAGTCATAGTTGTAACACCCCGAAATATACATTAGCAGTTTTCGGACTTGTTTAGGGTATATTAAAAGTTAAATATGAATTTTTCGGAGAAAATAAAGCAGGGGGCAGAAGAAGTTTACAAGATACAAAGGGCAATCTTATAATTTGTTAAAAGATTTATTGGTCATAAAAGTGAAAGATTAGGGGTCAATGTTTAAAATGCTTGAAAATGAAATGTAAATAGAGGAGTGCATGGGGTTAAAGGCAAATAAAGAAAAGAACCCAAAAATGGGTTTTATTTAAAGGCCAAACATGGCCTTAACTCAAAATTTGATTTAAGACCAAATTGGTCTCAAATTGGGGGAGAGAAGAAACCGTAGAGAGAGAGAGAGGAGAGGAAAAGAGAGAAGAAGAGGAAAAGAGGAAGAGAAGAAGAAGAGAGGTAGAAGGAGGAACCAAGATCAAAGGTATGGAACTACATGGGCTTTTAAAGCTTGGAATTGTTTTCCATACAATTGCATGGTTATTAGTTTGTTCCCAAAAACCTAGGGTTTTGTTAGGATTTCTTCCTAACCCTAGAATTCTTAAAAGTAAGCTTGGTAAAAAGAGCCTTGAATGGAGACCAGAAGCACATGAAATCACTCTCTCTTTGAGGATGGATTCATAACCTGAGGGCAAGTAATTGAACAGGGGTTTAGAATAAGCCCCTAAGCTAATCTACATGTTAGGGTTATGTATGGGTTAGGATCCATATAATAGTGGGTTTGAGAGTAATTCATGATAAATTGTTGAAAGAAGACAAGTATTGAAAGAGGAATTGAATAGAAAAGAGATTCCAAGGTGAATTGGAAATGGTTTAGATGTGTGTTTGAAGTATAGAATTGATTTGGGTATCAAAAGTATGGAAATATGTGAGAAAACACACATTTTAGGGCATTTCGAATTGACCTAATACCAGTACACTTTGAAAGTGTACCGGTACACCTCGTTCCCGGTCATTTTTGGCCAAAGTGTGCAGTACACTTTGAGGGTGTACCGGTACACTGTTTGATATTCAGTTTCGACCAGTTTTCGTATTTTGGCCATAACTTGCTCATTCCTTATCCGATTTGAGTGATTCCAGTGGCTAATTAAAATAGCCTTCAAGGAAAACCATCCATATTGAAATAGACATTGTCAAATTATGACTCCTAATTATTTAAAAAAATCCACTCGAAGTGGGACCATGTGCAAACCAAATTCTGGTTTTGAGTGTTGAGCGTAGAGAAGTCGGGTTGTTTCGGACGTAACGGGATTCGGTGCTCGGGTGGGTGATTCTAGTTGGAATAGAACCACTTGCGCACCTTAGCTTTAAATGACTATAAGGACATAGTGTCAAAATATGAAGTTAAGACCTGGAAAAATGAGTAATACAAACTGTCACTAGAAAAATAGGTAAAATGACTAGTTGACATGAAAATGCCATAACTTTAGTTTGGATGATCCGATTGGATTAGATTCCAATTCCTAAGTAAAATTGATTCATAGAGAATAGAAAAATATGAATGAGGTGTGATCTCATAGACATCATACTTCATAAGTATATGAAAGTGCTATATGTAATAGCCATGAAACAAGAAAAACATAGAAAATGCAATATGTATAGATATGTTCATAAAACATGAATATGATAGAGTATAAGTCAAATGATATGAATATAGGATATGTCATAAGATATGATAGTCTAAAGTACACAAATGATAGGAATACGTAAATGATATGAATATAGGATTATATGATATGACTATATGATAGACATACCGAAAGGAATAAGATGAAACATGCTAGGAACACATGATAGACATAGTCAAGACATGACAGAGTAAGTAATATGGAAAAGTACATGAAATACAATATAAAGGCATCTGATAGTAGAAGCATGTATAGGAAAGTATATGAATATAGCGTATATGATATGAATATATGAATGAATAAAAGCATACATATGATAGGAATATAGAGGAATCTGACATAAGCTAAAATCATGATAGAAGCGATATAAAGGGATATGAGTAGAAATGCATAAATGATATAAAGGGATATGAATATAGAAAGATATATATATGAATATATGAATACAAGAGTGCATAGATGCATTCATGATATATGATAGGATTACATATGTAATCACGAAGACAAAACTAAATGATAGCAAAAGATATGAATATATATGTAATATAGAGATATATGAGCAAGTAATATGAAACTAGGATATGAGAGCGAATCTGAGTAAAGTGATGATAGTATATATGCATAGCGATTATGATAACAATAGTTATTCATGCTTATGAGATATATACGAAAATGTAATAAAGGCGATTGTATGCACTTAGGACTGAGTAGAGGGATAGATAGGCATGCCTATAGGAAGATATAGTTCGGCATGACATATTCATAGACGAATGTCGAGACCCGGATTTGAGTCGATGACATAGATCCGTTTGGATCGGTGGCCCATAAAAAGTCTACAATAAACGAAGATCAACGCCTCGTATAGTGATGGTAGCGGTGCCCAGATAGCATATGGCATAGGTCCTTTGTCTCGTGCGGTGACGATACGCGGGTGAGTAGCAGAGACGAGATCAACTGTCTCGTCACAGTGATAGTACATTCGGGTACACATAGTTTCCCGTATCCGCTTCCTAAAGGTATTTGCGGACATGAAGCAAAGAAATGACATGATATATGAAGCATAACCTTTGTATCTTTTGATAAAGTATAAACGATTACAGAACAAAAATTAATGTACAGATGGCCAGTACATGAAAAGATATATGAAACGACACGGTATATGATTATCATATGAAAAGTATAGGGAAAACAATATATGAAATGAATAGTACATGAATATAGATATATAAAAAAATAGTATATGAACAATACATGAATACAATATAGAAAGTACAAGTATAGTACCGCGAAAGAGGATGAAAGTAGATAAAGAAAATTATATGAAAAGTATAGTATATGGAAAACATAGGAAAATATAGTACATGAAAAGTATCATATGAAAGCATACCAAAGTGCGAGGCATTGAAAAGTATAAGAATGTAGATAAAAGTACGAGACGATTATAAGATAGAGTTATATGAAAGTATAGAGATAAGAATGCTTATATGATACAAGCACGGAGTATACAAACATGAAAGGAAATGAACATGAAGGAAATGAACATATGATAAATTATAGGATATGTAAAGCATAGAAACGAGGAATACAGTAAAAGTATAGATAAAAGATATGCCAAAGACATAGAATATGTACCGAAAGAGATTGACATGCAATAGGCAAAGTATATGTGAGAGATAAGTAATTAAAGTTATAGAAATCTGTATAGATAGATGATATGCATATGTATAAGCTTGTGACAGTCGCCATTGGTGGTTGTCCATGCTTATGTTCCCACTAAGCGTAAAGCTTAGCACGGGTGTCCCGGGTGCCAGATGCAAGCGAAACAAGGGTAGAGGACGGGACGTTCTACATCGACAAAGAAGGCCGACTCGGAGATAGGTGCTCTTGGCCTTTGCTTCGCAATCGATGTTTGTAATAGAAATTGGCACATGTAGTGATGGGACTCTATATATGTGTATAGATTGTGACGGACACCACTCCGGTGGTAGTTCTTTTGTATATGTACAAATGATTTTTGTTATTACTGAAATTGTTTGTGCACCAATAGGTACAAGTACAGCTCTGAGAAAGAACAGGTCAATGAGAGTCCCAGTACAGTAGAGTATAATATATAGTATAGATAGTATCGCGCCCCGGACTTCGGTTCGGATCCGCCAATCGGGTCGGGCCGGGATCGGGGGCGTTACAATAGTCCTCTAGGAACTCCATCCATCTGCGTTGCCTCATGTTGAGGTCCCGTTGCGTGAAGATATACTTCAGACTTTTATGGTCTGAGTACACCTCGAACTACTCACCATATAAGTAGTGGCGCCAAATCTTCAAGGCGAAGACTACGACATGACTCCATTATCGTGTGTGGAGTAGTGCGCTCATGATTCTTCCAATTTCACGGGAACCATAAGCTACAACTCTCTCGGATTGCATCAAAACACATCCCAATCCGGCCCTCGAGGCATCACAATACCTTTGTGTATCCTGTCCTGTCTAGGGACTATCCTGATACCTGATACTGCTGAAGTAAACCTCCCTCTTCCAACTCATGGAATGCCTCTTCGCATCGGTCATCCCAATCAAAAGTGACCTCCTTCTGGGTCAATCTTGTCATAGGTGCCGTTAATCGGAAGAAATCCTCAATGAATCTCCTATAATTGCCCGGCCCGATCGAGAAACTATGTATCTCGAAGGCGACTTGACCTCTCCCGACTCATCGCGGCACCGACTACTCTAGGTCCAGCGACGCGTCTGACACCACGTGTCCCAAAATCTCACCCATTAAGCCAAAACTACGCACTTCTGCGAACTTGGCGTCTGGTGATGGTCTCTCGTGGCTTGTAAAACGATCCTCAAGTGATACTCATTCTCCCTCTCCGACTGGGAATAGATCAAGATGTAATCTACGAAGACTACGACAAATTGATCTAGATAGGGTTGGAATACCCTATGCATGAGGTCCGTAGAATGCGGATTGGCGCGTCGTCAATCAAGGGCATCACCGTAAACTCGAGTGCCCTTTTGCATCCTCGCAGCTGTCACCCAGGGATCTCTGTCTCCCCTAACCCTCGGTGATGGTAACCGGTCTGAGTCTATTTTGGAGTAGACTCGCGCTCCTCTCAACTGATCAAACAAGTCATCAATCCTCGGCAATGGGTACCGATTCTTGATCGTAACCCTGTTCAACTGTCTATAATTAATGCATAGTCAAAGGGTCTTGTCCTTCTTAACCATAGAAATAGGCAGGAGCCCCATGGTGAAGTGCTCGGTCTAATGAACCTTGTCTAGTAGCTCCTTATTGTTTGGACTGAGTTCACAGCTCAGCGGGTGCCATCTATGCGGAGTCATAGAGATGGGCGAAGTGCCAAGAGTGTGGCTTCGATGCGAAGTCTACCAACCATCTGCGGGAAGGCAATCCGTTGGCTCATCCAGGAAAACATCCTCATACTCGTAGACTACTCGAGAGATCTAAGTCAGGTCTCCTCGTCCTCTGGGTGAGCTCGCTAGCCAACCGCCAAGCGTCACGACCTGGACTCATTACATTGTTTGAGGCCCAAAATATCATGCTTGTCCCCCTGAAATACAGTGTCGTCCTGCGTGTAGGCGGTAACCACTCCTTCGCTCATAATCTATGCGACTCTATAGTGCAGTCGGTAATCCATCGGGATGACGGTAGAACTCGACATGTCCATGACCCTCCAGGTCCACTTTGACGGTAAAATCCCGAGATCTCTAACTGCTAGCCCACGACATATCATCCCTATCTCGCCCTAATCCTAGGGAGAACTCACATACAAAGGCTCATCAGGCCTCTGACCTCTAAATGACTCTATCACAGACAGTGCAGCGATAAATGAATCGGCCTTTTGAGAGATCAAATAATCTCTCTTGCCATAGGCGAGATAGTAAAAAACTTACCTGTGTAATTTGGTGATCTGTTTCATTGGGTGGTGTCGTGTGGGCCAAGCTAAGCCCTGAGCGTCCTTGCTGTGGGCCTCGTCCCTCTGCCTCGTCCCATAGTGCGCCTCTACGGCTTGCACGTATGAGAGTGCCCGTGTAGCTCCACAGGACCCCAAATCTTGGCTCCTCGGCCTGTACTAGGGTGCGGAGGAATGAATTGTATCCTCTCTTGTCCCTCTGGCCCAGTGGGGCTGCAGATCCAAGAAACCACAGGATCCTGTCTCTTGGGGCAATCCCTTCTCATATGTCTCGGCTCCTAACAATGGTAGCACACCATCTGCCCAGCCTGACCGGCAACTCTGATCTGTCCTTGGCCCAGATGGTTGCGGCCTTGGAACCCTCGTGAACTAGAAGCCCTGGGCTTCTTCGCCAAACTCGAAGAAGACTGACTCTCCTTCCTCTTGCCCTCTTCCCCCGCATCTCCGAGTGCTCCGAAGGCATCCTCGATCCTCTCTCTATGGTCAGGGCAGTCCCAACCATGGAGTCCATGTCCTGTAGGCTAGAGTCTACAATCCTACCCCGAATGGACAACTTGACCCATTCTTGAATCTCGACCTTGGCCGTGTCGGGTGGCCACGTAGTCATCCCGGTAACGAGCTAGCTCAGTGAATCTAGCCACATACTCCATCACAATCATCGTTTCCTGCTTCAACTCTAGGAACTCCCGAGCCTTGTGACGAGCAGTATCCGTAAAATACTTGCCCATGAAAAGATCATGGAACTACGCCTAAGTCATTGCCTCTGGTCTTTAGAGGTCTTTGCCCCGATTCCACCATGCCCAGTGCCCGCCTCCCAGGTAGGTCGCGGTTAGTCGATCCTGGTTGTATCGGAGGCGATCTCCGCAGCCTCCAGCACCTTCTCAGCACACGCAGACCAATGGTCTGCCACCATTGGATCTCCTCCCCCTGTGAATATCGGAGGATGATGTGCCCTGAACCTCTGAAGGTTACTCGGACCTCCGGCCCACATCTTTGCGGCTTGTGCGATAGCGGCGACCGCCCAATCCTACGGCCCCTCGGCAAGGCCCGCTAATCAAATACTGGTGGTGTTTGGCTAGCACCTCGTGGACGACCTCTACGTCCTCGCCCTTGACTAGCCATCTACACATGTCAAATGGCAAGTTAAGATTCAATGCAGTATCTTTAAGGTGTAAACACAGTCTCGAGACACTATTTACATACTAAAAACATTTCATACACAATGTCCATGCATTCATAGGTAATGCAAGATAATAAGTTCATATATTAAATTATATTTAACAATAAAATTTTTTATTTTCTTTCATTTTATTTTATTTTAAAAAAATTTATTTGTTTTTATTTTTTATTTTTTTATTTTTTTTTATTTTTTGAAAACCTCGTGAACAGTGCTCATGAATAGTGACTCGAAATAGTGTCTGAGTCAAAAGCGGGTCAAGTGCACAGTGTGCACACATAGACCACTGGTACACCTTGCCTTGTGCGTGTCGCGGGCTTTGTGGCGTGTCGTCTTGCATGCGCTACGTTGGCGCATCGTGTCCGCAGCGGTGTCTTTGCGGCGCCATGGTGGCCTCTGGTGCTGTCTCGTGGCGCTCCTGCGCTGCGTGTCGTGGCGCCTCCCACTGGCCGTCGGCGCTTGTCTCGTACAACCCTGCGACCAAGCCGCGCTGCGCTCGTTCTTTGGCGTATCGTGGGCGTGGCCGACCATGTCGTCAGATGTGGTGGCCAGAGTATCGCGCTGCCATGCGCCAGAAACACGCACCCACTAGGCGTGTGTGGCTGGTTCCCTCTTTGTGTCACGATACAATGCCTTTGTATCGTGACCAAGAGAAACACTGAGGAAATGGGCGATAACCCACCCAATTACCTTTCCCACGCAAAATTTTTTTTTCACTCTTTTTTTTCTTTGTTCCAGCTCTTTGTAAGAACAAAAAATATATATATATATATATATATATATATATATATATATATATATATATATATATATATATATATATATATATATATATATATATATATTTTCATGTCCTCAGTAGAACCAAATAAATTCATTAAAATTTTTTTTATTTTATTTTTTTAATTTACCTTACTTTATTAAAACCGAAAAAAATTCCTCTCGACACACCATTTTTTTCATCTCCAATAACCTCTTGCTACTCCATAAATGCAATAGCCTAGACCCCTTTTAATTCCTTACAACTCCAAAATTTTTTATGAGTTAAATTTTTAACCCCTTTTCTTATGCAAAAACTGGAATTATTTTCCAGAATTTCACAAAACCCAACCTGTTCTTGTTCAAAACTAGAGCTACTGTCCAGAAAAAAAAAAAATTCATTTATTTCTGGACCATTTTGCCAAAAAATTATCGAACACCTAAGGTTATATTTTCTCGACCCTAGTGTTCAACACTTTTCCTATGCTATTCACCAAGCATACAAATCACACAATTCAATCACACATCACAATTCATTCATCAAAATGCACAAAGGATGCATGATCTAACCCATGCCCATCGAGTCCTAGGTAATCGGATACCTAACTCACCGATACTAAGCTATGATGTTCCTACACCTTATGACCATGGCCTAAGCCCAAGTCCCTCAAGCCCTAGGTATTCGTGTACCTAACCTCTACACCCACTGAGCTCCCAAGGTAATCGTTTACCTTAGCTCTAATACCAAACTTTGAGGCCCTAAAACCGGGGTGTCTCGTTGACAACCCGTCAACCTGCGGAATACCTTTGTCTCATATCATGAGACTCATAAAAGCAGATGATGCTCCTTTGTGCGGGAGGCCTATACAAAAATCTGACTTGTCAGGTTTACAACGACCACAACGGTCCACATGCTGATAAGGCCACTTGGGCCCGTGCATCAATACTCACAAAATATATATCAACTATATTACATGGTTCAAGAGTTAATAAGTCACTCTTAATTCAAACATATATTAAGATTTACAATTTTAATACATGTTATACAAATGTATCTACCAAAGCCACAATCCGGCTTTCTTCAAAAAACCTTGCTTGCGACCTCTGATCGTCCTCTGTACACTCCTGTGCACGGAATGGTGATCCCTCGACGGAGACAGGCAATGCCCAGTAGTGATAATTTCCTACATGGGTTACTCCCCACCTAAGTGCACATGTCATGGCAACCAATCACACTCAAACAAATACATGATCCTACTTGAATGTCTACATGCCCAATCCCATGTCTCGAGTCCTCACCGACTCACTCACACATGTCTAAGCCAAATGCGAGTAAAAATACAGTTTTCAAAACAAAAGCTTTTTGTTCTCGAAAACTTACTACCGAATTTCGGTAAATACATTGGACAACCCTCATAGGTGAATTGCTTGGTAATTCTCTCGGCTTGATCATGGGTCGCCTCAGGATGAGCTTGTTGGACAACTCTCGAGGCAATTCTTGAAAAATCTTCCTTGAAATTAGTTCACAATCGTTTTCATTTTCTTTATTTTCCTTCATGTCATGCACTCACACCTACCATCTGGGGTCTTACTGCGCGTATGGAATGCGTTATCTTAATTTCAAAATATTCATGCTAATATATTTTTCATGTATATATTACGTAATTAATTCACACAATTCATGTTATTCAATTCACAATCAATAACACCAAAATTCGCTCACATGGGCCTTGTACGTGAGCAGTGAAACCCTCGAGGTTGCCTTGTTCACGCTACCTAAGTGAGGGATTTCTTCGCTCGGTTCAAAGATTTTAAGGTAGATAACCACGACCTTCAGGACCTCGAAACAAATCCCATTAAGTAAAATGGCTCTTGTGAAGAATAACCAAGTAAGAAAAGATCCTACCTCTTGGAGTTGTCGGAACTCCACAAAATCGGATATGCCCCTGCACGTAGGCCCTCGTAGTAAGAACAAGCTTTTCTTGCGGTGAAATTTATGACGGTCCGAGCATTGGGAAATCTAGAGGAGAGTCACACTCTCTCTGCAAATCTGGCCGACCTCCTGCGTTTTGCTTTCAATTTGGAGAGAAGACTATTTCATTTTGTCTTATTCATTTAAACTTTTCCATAATTCCATTGTGTCCTTCATTTTGGATTTTTGATACATGGCTTGTCAAAGCCATTCGACCGTCGTCTGATAAATGCGACATGTGCCACATGGGTATGTAGTGGGTGACTTTTGTCATCGCGTGTCTTCGTGACCGGTTTCACGACTGGAGTACGATGCCTCAAAAAGCGTGAAGTGCGTTTTGTCAGGTCGACGAAATTCGGCGTGGTAATTTGAATTTCGAAACGATTAGCAGTGAAGTCGTTTCGTCGATTCGAGATCCCAGAAATTTTGGATTTTTACGAAGTACCATTTTACCATTTTTCGAAGAATTTGAATTTTCACAGTTTCACATTCTCCCTCTTTAAAAGGAATTTCGTCTCGAAATTGATTACAATAACAACAACTCACATGCATATGCAACGTGCATTGTAATGCATAAACTAGTCATTTAAGTATTAAACGGCTAATACGCGTCACCTTCATCCCCTAAATAAGAAGGGATAGGTGGAATCAATGATTGATAAGGTGGAATTAGAAAAGTTAGTTCTTGTTCATTGGTCGAACCCCGGTGATTGAGCTGCGGTTGGTCGATGATGTTATAAATATAAGTTATATTTTATTAAAATTAAAAATATGTTTTTAATTTAAAATACATAACTAAAATTCAATAACAATTTTATTTCAATGATTCTATAAATATATTTATTATTTTAAACTTGTATTGAATAATGTGACACCCCAGTCTTGCACCTTTGTATTAGGAAATGGTGTCACAAAACTGTAGACTTTAAACATGATTAACTGAGCAATTCTAAAACATTCCTTAAAATATAATCATATAATTTAATATATATTACAAAACCATACTATCATACTCCACTATTTGAGGCGTTCAAAATACCACTTACATATTATTTACAAATCTTTTTTGTTGTACCCAAAAGTTTATATACAACATATTGCTCAGAGTAACACGTTAAATAGAAACATTGCAAGTGAGCATCTATCACTGAGATGACACTTGATGTTAATGTGGAATGTCTTATTCTCTAGCCGCCTCCTCGGTACCTACACGGCTGAACACCCGTGCTAAGCATAAAGCTTAGTGAGGATTCTTACGCATGGATGACCACTAACCATGATCATCACATTATAATACTCCGCCCCACGCTTGATATGTATATATATATATATATATATATATATATATATAATCATATAAACATAAAATTACAATAATTCATAGACTTACCACAATTAAATAATTTAATTTATTGTAATATCATATGCTATGCTAACTTCACGTGCTTTATCTATCGAATTCCATATCATTTTTGTCATAGTATTAATGACTATTCAGGTATTTTATATTTCCATTATATTTTATAAATTACTTCCTATGTTTATGATTCATGTTTCATTTATCAATATCATTTTATCACTTTTTATATGTTTCATGTCTGCATATTCCAAAGAATTGAATATAGGAAAGAACCGTATGTACCCGAGGGTACTATTACTATACGAGACAGTGATCTCTATCTGTGTTTTACTGTATGACCCAAACGGGGTCCATGTCATCAACCCAAACATGACCAACTATATATATATGCTACAGTAACTGTATCCCTAATAGGCATGCCCATCTATCCATCTACCTAGTCATAAGTAGGCAATTAGTTTTATTACGTTTTCAGTACATATCCCATATAAATGAATAACTATTATTATCATGTATGCATATGAGATATTCACTACCCATTATTCTCATCTTCATAAAAAGTACTTTCACATATCTCTTGTCATCATATGAATATATTCTATGCAACTATACATGTATAATTTTTTCTTCACATGACTAGAATTCATGTCCTTTATTATTCCATTCTATTTATTCCCTAATATTTAGCATTAAATCATATAACTTTTAGTCAAATTCTTTATCTGTAAGCTAAGTTATCTTGACTTATTTTCATACAAAACCATCTCCACTAATACTTTGGGAGTATATAAGAGACATTTTGGATGTCTAAAAATCCTAGGAAATGATACTTAAATATTTCCCAAAGCAGGTTAGACTGCTTATTTTTCTAGGTACAAGGTTGAAATCTCCAACATACTTCCTTCATGCACATTGTTCCTCTATGAGTCTATTTTACTCAAAAATTAAAATCACTCCAGTTGAATCATTCAAACTCAAGTTATGATATTTTAATACCAATCTAGTATGTTTGCCCAATTTACACTAGTAACCAACTGTGAGACCCGATTTCAGGGGTCTTAATTGTGACACCCCAAATCCGGGGGTCTCGTTGACAACCCGTCAACCCTCGGAATTCCTATGGATTTCGGGTGACCCGATACCACACTATTGTGTCCCGTTTATCGGGATCCATATTTTCACAAAAAATCGGGCAGAGTCTCCTTTGTTTGGGGAGCTCTACCCAACATACAACCTGTATAACCATAACCCATCCAGGGTCTCAACATAAGTAGTAATGACTACACCAGGGTGCAGCTATGTCCAGTATCGCAATATCTGTTATATCACAACTACGTAGACAGGTTACTTGACACCACCTTAATACATCCCTTTACTGGGATCCATTCATTCACATTTAAATCTAAAATATGAAGAGTAAAACACTTGGTACAATCCAGTAAGAGTCCGATCCACGCCATCTTACCATAATTACATACTTGACTATTTATACAATAGTCCCGAAAGAATTTAATTACAATTCTTTTTATAAAAATACTTTTACCAGTAATATCAAGGCCACACATGGCCTCCTTCAAAATCACGCCTCGTTGGGCGCGAGTCTCCTGTGCTCTCCTGTACCTAAAAGGGGGTCCCATGACGGGGTGAGCAATGCCTAGTAGAAATTTTTTCCTATAAGGGCTACTCCACGCCTAAATGCACATTCAATGGCATACATAAAACATCAAATCATATTCCATATAAATAATGCAATCCTATATGGAATGTTTCGTGTCATGCATGAGATGAGACTCCTCATGCCCTGGCAGAGTCGACAGGCTCCCTACTTTTGCAGCCAAGTGTGAAAAACCAGTCATTGGTGTTTCACCTAATGACTCAAACCATTGGACAACCCTCCAATTTTAATTTATCATATCCCGTGTGTTTATTTGGGTTGAGAATTTTCGGGTTCTCACCGCAAGCTTCGCTACGCCTTCCGACAATTTCACGAACTTTCATCGCTGGATCCATATGTCTGACCAAAAATAAAATTTGGGTCTTTCACCCTAGGGGGGATCAGCCCCATCTTGCTTCACCCAAATACGTGATTTATTATTAGTATTGTTTTACCCAACCGTGAGTCTCAATTTTGGACGTTGTCCTATTTTTGAGCTCACCACACATTCACCAAGAATGGTGAATAACCAATACCATGCACACACACCCGACTCGACGCAATGTGACCGTGCATATGAAATGCAATCATGCCATTTCATGCGATGTCATGCTATATGCATAATAAGAGCTACATGAAACATTTATAAATTTCGGATAATTATATTTCCTACATATAATTTCCATTAATCACCATTTCTATGTTAATACATCACACAAGCACATATTAACATGAATTTTACATACAACAACATATTATTTTTTTTTCCAACGATAACATACAAAATGACCCAAATCTCGGACTCATATGCAACAGGGCACCTCTTGGTCCCTTCACGGTTAAAATCCCATAGAATTCTTGTGATACCAAAACACACCACAAAACCGAAGGCGTGAATGCATGATCAAAACCAAACCTCAACACGATCCGAATTTAGCGTGAAAATAGTCAGAAAATCACCTTGTTGTTCAAAAATAGTCCCATTTAAAATTCAGCGAGCATAGAAAGCAGTCTAAAAAGATTTCACAAAAATTTATACACTCAGTCCAAAAAATTTGGGACTGAAATTTACGGCTTCTAAGAAAACCTCAAGCCATTAAATTACCTTTAGGCTATAAATAATCCAAGTATAAAAATTCCCTATCTCGTGGAGTTTGACGAAACTCCAAGATTTTTGTACCATAGCGTGGCACTAGCGGCTGCGTGGAAATCGACTTACCTTTACTCAGAAGCGAAAACCTACGATCCGATTTTCGTAGATCTTAGAGAAAAGCAAAGAGAAAAAAAAAATCTTTTTTTCTCTCTCTCTTTCTTGCTCCCTTCCGCCGAAATCCCCTCATTTTGACTTTTATCTTTTGATTTTTGATTTTTTTTGTTGTCATGTGTCTTTCTCTCATTCGGGTTCGTTTCTATCCCGAAACAATTTTTTTTATTTTCAGTTCAATTTACTTTAAATGAACTTAGCTCAAGCCATTTCCCGACTTCCGATATTTTCGTAAAAATCTTGTCATTTGAGTCACTGGTGACTTATCACTCAGAAACTCGTAAAAAAATTCCGATTGTCTCAGAATTCGACGAAATTTTTTTGGGTCACTAGATTTCGCGGGACGAATTTAATGGCGCAACCCGTTTCATCATCCGAGATCTAGTTAATTTTCTAGGCTTCCCTGGACCATTTTGGCAATTTATTATTATTAGTATTATCATTTTGCCATTTTTGAAATTTTCTAATTTTCCCGAGTTTTGCATTAACTCCATAACTTGACATTGGTTTCTTCTACTTATTTGAAGCTACGGTGCTAAGGATTCTTCTCAAATTGGATGAAATTGGAATCGTCGATTTAGATCTTAAACTCAAGATATGTCATAACCAAGACTTCTTTGTTGTTTCAAAACATAACCGATAGCGGGTCTTAGGACCCAAATTCAAGGGTCTTTAAGTCATATTAATACTTTAGGCTCTTCTTGGAAAATGTGGTCCATAGTCATGGGTTTCCTCTTATTAAAATTTCACAAATGCAGATCTTTTAGACACAAAGTTATGGTCAAATAATTCATTTAGGGTTTGGGGAAATTTTGACAACATCTCCCCTAAACCCCAAACATTTTCTTTATACTCAAACTCCTCAATTGAGGACCATTGCTCACCCCAAGCTCTAACTCTCCTTTACTTATGCACTTCTCCCTTTCTTCTCCCTTCTCTTCTTCCTTCTTCTTTCTTCTTACTTGGACAAGGCTAGATCAAGGAAACGAGAAAAATCAAACCAGAATTTTGGCACTTCTCCTCCACACCCGTAAATGCCCTAGCCCCAAATGAGAAAATATCTAATCTCTAAGACCATGTTTGGTCTTATCCCAATTTTGGCCTAAATTTTCATTTTGGCTCTTTGGTCCTTCCTTTTCAATCTATTTGCACTTCAAATTATCACAATTCCTACACTAGCATATCCTCTTCTTGTTTTATGACCTTTGAGTCTTTAACATAAAGTAAATTTACACTTATTTCTTTGGATTAATTCCGGCTTTATCATTTTTCACTCTTAGCACTCAAATTCCGAAAAATACAAATTTTACTTTTCTTATATTACAAAACTGTAATAAAACTACTAGGGTCTAATTCAAGATATTACACATAAGATATAAATAATATTTGAAAATAGAAATATAATAAAATGAAAGAGAGAGTCGTATTTTATTTATAACTATATATAAATATATAATTTTGTGTAAAAAATTTAACAAATCAAAGCATAGTCTAGTGGTATGATTCACATCCTTCAAACTTCAGCTCTTGGGTTCGACCTTCCATCCAACACAATTAATTCACCCCACATCGGAAGATGATGGAGATAATTAAGGCTTGTAATGATATCTTACAAGGATGTGAGATGACGTAGTAACCACTGGTTCATGCGATTCACTCGAGGTTTGATGCTACTACGGTTTGGAAGTGAGAATCGAATCAGACAAGCATCTAATCAACGATTCAATTGATTGAACTGATCGATTCGATTTTCAAAACATTGAAAAAAGGAAAAATAAAATAAATAAATAAATAAGAAAGCACAGATTAAGCTTCCTCTATATGAAGAAAGGTTAATAATGATAATAATAAATGTTGTTCCCTCTATATGAAGATACAATCAAACTTGTCTTCATTAAAATGCCCCAATACATACCAACCATTGGAGCAATCATCTCCACATAAACCTTGATTTAAGGCTTTAAGCTAGCTATCAAACTCAACTCGTTTCATTACTTCCATTGTTCATTATTTGAAGCCCATGATCATTATTTTTGAAGCTCTTACACTTGTATTCCTCGTTCTTACACCTTTCTTCTCTGTTTATTCCTCAAATGATATTGTAAAATCATGGTGCGACCAAACAACACCGTCAACCTTATGAGTACTTTTTGAGTCATATGCCTCATCACTTCTACGTTAAACAAAAGTTCGATTTTCTCCAAATTGAGCATGCCATAATTGCTTCTAATGATACATCTTCCTTAGGCTTGAAGTGTCAGAATGAGCAAGAAAAGGCTACATGGAAAGATTGTGTTCAACTTTACAGCTACACAGTTCTTAAGTTCAACGAAACCCTTGACCCTAACATTAGGTGCACCCCAGATGACATCCAAACATGGCTAAGCACTGCTCTTACCAACCAACAAACATGCCAAGATGGGTTTATCGAGCTTGGAGTATCAAAGTTCTATACGATGAACCTAATTACAAAGGGAGTTACCCAACTTGGATGAAGCCTGATGACCAAAAGCTTTTATCTTCTTCTTCTTTGGTTGCACAAGCCATGTTGTGATATCACAAGATGGCTTAAGGAATTACACAACAATAAGAGCAACAATTACTACAACATCAAATCAATCAAGAAGTAGCAGGTATGTAACATATGTGAAGGCAGGGATATACAGAGAGAATGTTCATATTGAAAGCCATTTGAGGAATATAACATTGTTGGGTGATTGGATTGGGAATACCATAGTCACTACCAAAAAGAGTAAAGGGGGCAACACTACTACATATCGATTAGCCATAGATGGTAAATGTCTATTCTATAAGATTTTATCATTGATGTTATTCCTAAGTATGATTAAGAAATTGAGATATTTATTTGAATTGTATATTGAGACACACACACACACACACACACATATATATATATATAAGCTTTCGTTTCTGAATTAATTACTAAGAGACATGGTTTGTGTTTTTGAATTTTAGATGTGGATGGAGATGACTTTATAGCTCATAGCATAACTGTAACGCCCCAAAAATACCCTAGAATTTTTATAATAAAAATTATCATATATTTCGGGTATAAATTGAGCCAACTTGGGTATTTTCCGAGAATTGTTAAATGAATATTGATTAAATGATTGTATGGCTAAAAGTCAAATGCAAATATTATATGCTAAATGATAATTGATTGGACCCAAAAATTAACCCAAGTATAAAAAGGGCAAATTTGGAATTTGTAAAACGAAGACCTAAGGGTCAGATGAAAATAAGTGATAGGTCTATGGCCAATTAGATGATAAGTGAAGGTGCAAATTAAGAGGCTAGTAAGCTTTTAAGTGAGAAAAAATGGAAAAATGGATTTTTAAAGAAAGCCAAAACAAGGCCTTACGAGATTTAGGGAATTAAAGACCAAAAGTGGTCTAAGGGAGCTCATTCTTGAGCAAATCCCTTTTTTGGAGAAGGAGAGAGGAAAAAAGGGAGAAGAGAGCTAGGGCAAGAGAATGATCAAACTTTAAGTGGGATTGTTTCCCATTTCTTGCTTCTAAGAGATCATGTAACACCCCAAATTATACCACGACAATTTTTGTAAATACATGCTGAAGATAATAAAGTAAACGATATTTTTTCGTAATAAAATAATGCTAAAATAAAATAAGGAAAACCCAGAATTAATACAAAAGTCAAGGGTAAATTAGTAATTTACCAATTCCGGACCTAAAGGTCATATGATAAGAAGATTATAGGCTAAAGTGAAAATATGAATAAATTGATTTGCAAATAGAGGAGAGATGAAGGACCAAATAGCAAAAAATGGGAAAAGAGCAAAAATGGGTCACAAACACACTTAACATTTAAAAGGGGAGACAAAGGCAAAATATCTCATTTTGGTCTTACATGTTAGGGCAAATCGGTTGAGAGAAAAGAGAAGATAAGAGAAGAGAAGAGAAGAAGAGAAGAGAAAAAGAGAAGAAGAAGAAGAAGAAGAAGAGAAGAGAAGAAGAAATCAAGGTATGGAATTGTTTGTATGGATTTTTGTATGGATTTTTGTATAGATATAAATAGGGATACTTGTTTGGAGGTTGGAATACCTCTTTTTGTGTAGAATCCTTGTTTGGAATGGTTGCTTGTTTGGTCAGAATTCCCCAAATTCGAGAAAATTCAGATAAAGAAAATGTTGGGTTTTAGGAGAGATGTTGTCCGTTTTTTTTAAACCCATGTTTTTGTTTTGGCCATAACATGACCATCACTCATCTAAATTGAGTGAATCAAAATTCCAGGTAAAATAGACATCTAGAAAAACAATTATTCCTAAAATAAGTGTATCCAAATTTGGACCCCATTGGACCCAGAAAATTTGTCAAAGTGAGACTCTGTTTTGGGTCAATTTTGGTTCATTTATGATACAGTTTTGGGTTTCGGAACAGTTTTGGTGTTTAGGCCATAAGTTGAGTTTCACTCATTCAAATTGAGTGATTTAAATTTTTGGATAAACTAGACTTATAATAGAACAAATATCCCTGAAATAAGTATATTCAAATTGGGACCCCATTGGACCTTGAAAATTCATCAAAGTAAGGGAAAATTATGTCCCCAAATTGCTCTATGTGTCCCCCGAACCTAGTACTCATTGCTTAAATAATAACTTGAGTTATACTGGTCCAAATGAGGTGATTCAAATTCCTGTACAAACTAGACATCTGGGAGAACAACTTTCGTGAAGAAATTATGATCAAATTAATCTCTAATTTTTCCAGAAAATTTTCAAATATAGGACACAATTTCATATTCTATTCCTGGAAATTGTCTAGGAGCAGTTCAGAATGTTTAGACCATATCTCCCAAATTAAAAGTCCAAATGACATGATGGTTGAACCATAAGAAACTTAAGACATAGGGGTATATTGAGTTGAATATTACTTTCTCTAACAACTTCGTTTGGCTGTGGTCAAAATTGTAGCTCTAAATGGACTTGGAGTCGCTAGAACCTGCTCGTAGAATTGGTTATGGAAACTGAAATTGCATAAAGGTTATATAAATGTATTGTTATATGGAAGCTAAAGAGAATACACGTATAATTGTGTTATACGAAAAAGTGCAAAGTACAATTAAATGTTTATAAGAGATTATTTGATAATGAATATCTTATAAATATACATGATATCAATAGTTATTCATGTATATGAGATATCTTTTTCTGATAATTGAAAGATTGTTAAGAAAACATAATAAAACTTATTGTCTGCTTATGACCGGGCAGTTGGATAGATAGGCATGCTTATAGGGGTACAATTGTTTGAAGATAGCCTTTACAAGATATCGAGGCTCCCCGTTTGGCCGATGACATAGATCCCTTTTGATCATTATAGCGCCCTGCTTTTGGTCATACGATAGGAGATCACCGTCTCGCATAAATGATAATACCTTCGTACATACGCTTTCCCGTATCCACTTCTGCTGTTTATGCAGCATGAAACATAAAAGCAAATGACAAGTATACGCAAATGAGATGTATACGATATAAGATACGATACGGTAAGATAACAATCGCTTATATTACGACAGATATGGTTACAAGAACAATAAGTAAAGTGTGTAAGATGACACGGGGTGCATATGAAATATGATAAATAAAATGAAACATGTTATGAAAAAGTAGATAATGAGAAATGGATATATATGTAAATGTTAGACGGTCATAAGTATATGCATATCAAAGCGTGAGACGGATTCATTAGTGGGTCGCTCAGAGTATTATTCCCACTAAGTTATAGTTTAGCACCTGATGTTTCAACCGTAGGTACGTAAGAGAAACCAAGATGTGACAATCCACATTAGCAAGCCAAAGTCAACACATCACTAGGTACCCACCGGGAAGACCATTTGGTCTAATGTATATTTATTTTGCTTTTATAAGCAATGTAAATATTTAAATGTTGAACACTTCCATATATGGAGGTTGTATATATTTTGTAATCCGCTGCTACAGAATATAGTATAAGTTAAATGTTTAACATTATATGAATGAACAAGCTTAAAGTTTATAAGTTTATAGTAAACAGGAGAAAAAAAAAATGACACCCTCACTTGACACCGGGTGTCGATTTGGGGGCGTCACAGATCAAGCAACCTACAAGAGAAGATTTGAAGAGATTGAAGGTAAGAAATCAAACCCTAGCTTTCCTCTTTGTGATTTTTTGATTTAAAAAGCCCTCAACTGAGTAAAGGGGTTTTTATTAGTTCTAAACTCACTTTTGGAGTTGTTCAAGTTGGATCCCATGGTGGTTACGATATATTATGAGTTTAGAGGAGTAATTTTGAGTTTTGTGGGTGAGAAATGGCAAAATCGCTTACATTCAGGCAGAACTCACACATTGGTACCGTACTCAAAAGGGGTACCACCCATAGTACGTAGGGAATTCAGTACCGATACTAAAAGTCAGATGCCTCACACCATTCACCGTAGGGATTGGTACCAGATCGAACAAGGGGGTACTGCACCGGAGCTTCCAAAGAACTCCCTGCTTAAATACTAAACGTTAAGTCTCGTATTCAGACACCTACTGTTTAGGACCCTAACAAAGTTTAATTCCGGCCTATAAGAGATACGAGAGAGAAAAACATATTCACTCTCGCGCCTGGGCCGTCGAATACAAATGAATTGTTCAATCACTAAGAGTGGAGAATTTGTATTTGACTCGGTGCGGGTGAAGACGACAACCTGACCTAGGACTAGTATCGAAAGAGACAAGGGATCGATAATTGGTATGTTCTCTGTGACTCAATTCCCATATCAAGTTCTAATTGTGAAATATATATATATATATATATATATATATATATATATATATATATATATATATATATATATTGATTGAATTAGTATTCAAATGTTTGTCAAATATCTCGCATGTGCTGTATTTGAACTATAATTGAATTTATTGCATGTGAGTAAATTGATTTGAAATGTATTATTGAATGACCAACATGACGGGATTCACCAACTGAATTGTCATGAAGGCAATCGTATTTGTTCAATGTGAAATCACATTACTACTGAATGACAAACAAGGCAGGATTCACCAACTGAATTCATCGTGAATGTTAATTTCTATAGTCCAATGTGAGATTGTGATATTAAATATGAAATCACATTTCTACTGAACGACAAATAGGACAGGATTCACCATCTGAATCTGTCGTGAATGTCGACTCTATAGTCATATGTGGAATCGCAAACCGAAAAGCGAAAAAATGATATTAAAAGTGTATTTGTATAAATATCTTTTACATTACACATAGACATTGTATAAAGACATTATTTTGATAAATGTATGATTCGTATTGAACTGAAATGGAATAGAGAACTGTATAGAACCACTAAGCATGAAAATGCTTAGCGTATTGTTTTATCAATGCAGTACTAAGGATAGACAATGATCAAAGCCACCGGCATCCAGGAGCCTCGTAGCGTTTAGAAAGTTCACGAGCATGCCCGCCACATACATCCTCACCATTTTTTAGCAATGACATTGTTTTGTAACAAAGTGAGTTCAACTTCAAAATTATTTTTGTACCTATATCTGAATACGATTTTGGATATTATGTTGTAAACGGCATAAAATGCCATTTTTGGTTAAATACATATTTTGTAAAGGAATTTCATTGAATTTGTAAATGTTTATGGGCTTGCCCCAAATTGAAATCGCTTCCGCAAAGATTTGAGAACGAAAACGCTTATATTAATTAAATGTATTTGATAAATGGATTTGATTAATAACTTCGGTCGGGCATCCTCGGGTTTCAGTTCGGATCCGCCAACCGGGTCGAGCCAGGCTCAAGGGTCACTACATCTTAATTGCAGATAAGAGCATCCCTGATCCTGGCTTCTTCGACTTGCCAATCAGCTCTGACGTAAAATGGGTGCTAACAACATCTCGTAACACTATAGACCATTGAACAACCAAGCGATGGCTTTGAGATCAAAGTCTGACCGCTCAGTGTTCTATCAATATAGGGTCGAAAGATACCAAGACATGCTTTATGTTCACTCCATGGTCCCATATATGTATATATATGGGACCGTGGATTTCATATTCGGGAATGCCAATGTGGTTTTTCAAAATTGTAGCATTTATGCATGTAACCCTCCCAACAAGATCAATACAATAACTGCCCAAGGCAGAATCAACCCTATTCAAACTTGTGGAATTTTCATACAAAATTGTACAATCATAGCAGCTTCAGATCTAAAGTCAGTCCAAAGCTTAGTTAAGTCATACCTTGAGAGACCATGTAAGGAATATTCTTGGACCGTCTTCTTGAAGACGTACCTAGATGACTTAATTGGACTTGGAGGGGCTAAAGGATTGGAATGGTACTAACTTGCCTTAAAAACCATATACTATGGAGAATACATGAACACAAGCCCTAGATCATCCACATCAGGTAGGGTAAAATGGGTTAGCTATCTTGTGATTAATAGTTCAACTGAAGGAGCAAATTTTACCGTTGCTAACTTCATTTTTTACAATTCCTGGTTACCATTATCTACCATGGTTCCTTTCACTTCTAAACTTTAAAGATTTGTTAATGGTACATGATTTTGTTTATATCATGCATCTTCTTATAAATAAACATATATGATTCTAACTATAGTAAGTTTGAATTCTTAGTCGAAGAAAAAATAAATAGGTGGGGGAAGGGCAATAATTCCTGAAGGATGAGTTCTTTGTATCATGGAATAGCTAGAACAATTTTTATTTTTTTTCTTATTGTATGTTACCAAATATTGTACTTTATGAGTTCTTTATTCATTAATTTAAAATATGATATGGAATGAAATTGTAGTATTTTTACTTCAATTATTTACCCATAATTTCTTCTTTTAACTTGCATATCACATTTCTCATAATCTATGATAGTTTACAAAAGAATATATAAAATAAAATTATACATTTATATAATTTTTAAAAATATAAGTCCGTTGGATTCTTACCAATTTAAAGATTTAAGTCTGTGTTTGGTTTCAAAAAAATGTCTAAGATAATAATTTTTTTTTTTTTTTACAACTAAACACTTTACCACATGAGTAACCTTTATGCAACAGTGAACGTTCTACCATACGGCTAGGTACGATGTATAAATTTTCTCGTGTTTAAATCCAACGTAAAAATAAAGAGAGAATAGAAATATAATTGTACTAATCATATTAATCTTTATATTGAAAAGAAAAAAATGAAATGAGTAATTTGAAATAATAAATAAATAATTTATTTCTTACTTTTCTTCATTTTTATTTATTTATATTTTCTATTTATTTCTTTGGCATTTCCCTCATTTTCTTAAGACCCAACAACATAACGGAAATAAAAAAGAAATTAGTTCCCCTTTCCCATGATTATCTTTTAAATTTTTTGAAAAATCACTTGAAAAAAAGAATGTTAATTTTTTCCTTTTATGCAAGAATCCTTCGGCTTTGTATCGAAGTTTTTATTTCTAAAAATAGAAACGAATGTGCTCTGAGTATATTTACAACAACCTTAGTCTCAATTAACATACTTAAAATAGATGGAAGAACAGAAAATTCTATAATATAAATAAAAATATTAAAATAAAGCTAAATAATTGGGAAAAGTACGCTATTGATTCGGAAATAAAATTAAAGAATTTATGAATAATTAGAAATATATGATTCAGAATAGAATATGTCAAAAAAAAATAATTGACTTTCAGTTAAATGTTTTACAGTAATTAATTGCATATATTAGCTTAAATAATTTACAGTGAAGATCTTACGCTAGCTAATATATAAGGCTATACCAAAAGCCACTATTTTTCGATATGTTCTAAACTATGTATTTTCTATTATTTATATATTTTTTACCTTTATTTTCAAATCAATATCCTGATACATACTTTTTCCTAAATAATTTCTAAACCTACCATGAAATCTCTTAGCTTATATGACAACCATTCCCACATATATCAATAGGATGAAAATTTGGCCCTTGGCCCAAAAGCCCAGCCTAAGCTGCATCTATGTGTTAGCCTGGAGGCCTCTTCATCCAAACTAACTGATTAGCCAAGTTTTTTTTAGTTAAACTCTTACTATATCGAAGAATCGTCTCCAATAAAACTCGAACCCGGTACCTCCCTTCCCTATGCCCTTGCCTTTTCGTAAATAGGTTTAGTCAAGTATTAATTGTCCTTACCAAAACTTCCAAAATATATTTTGTTTCTACTTAATAATTCCATCACAATCAGCGGTAGAAATACCACTATTTCAAAAAGACGGTGATAAGAAGTGATGTTCTGCCTGAGCCTAAACCCATTAATTTACTACAATGTAACTAAAATGTTTAGCTATCAAAAAAAATAAAAAGAACAACTAAACCCAAAAATTCATTACACCAACAACTCCATTAATATAATATGTATAAAATATTTCTTTCTTTTAATTCTCAAGGGAAAAAAAAATAACAAATACCAAAAGTTTTTATTTGCTATTTGTATTGCTCGAAACATTCATATGGACAAAATACATCAAAGCTGGACCACAAATATAATAAAATGCGGTGAAGAATAAAAAGAAGAAAAAGAAAAAGTTAATTATAAAAAAAAAAGAAAGAGAAATCAGTCAAGACTTGATTTCTCTGCTTTTATCTGTTGTGTACAGGATTGGGACCTGTGTAAATTCTCCTCTTTTCATCACCAAAGACTGCATCACCCAGCCACTGATTAAACATAATGCTGAAATTAATTATCACATATATATATATATATATATATATATATATATAATTAATATTCACAGTTCTAAAAAACTTATAAAAAATTTATTATGAAAAAAAATAAAAAAACATGAGAAAATTTTGCTCTTAAGATGATTTTTCCATTAGTTTTTTCTCTTTCCTGGTGTATTAGCCCTTGGTCAAATCTGTGGCCCAACTTCAACTACATTACAAGGCCATTCCCAACCCAATCAATTTTAAATTCGAAATTTGTGTTTGTTAGTTCAGGCCCATAATAGTTGATAACTTGATATTGGGCTAAAATCACATTAGCCCAGTTGGGTTTCGTTAGTGGGCTAGCTTTGGACTGGGCTGGTCCAGAGTTTTTCTCCTACAATAGGAAAAATCACATTGGGAGACCAATTATGTGTAATTTACATGGGTAACTTATCATATTCATATATGATGTTCCACAAGCCCATATTTCAAGGCCCATTTCCCACATTAAAAATCAATCATGCAAAGATACCTATGGATTTCTAAATTTTGGGCTTATCTCTAATGTCCTCAATTATGATTTCAATCAAAGGGAAGAAAAATCCACCAACTGTAAAATCAATACACACTTTTAAAAAAAATAAAAATAAAATAATTTTATTAATTCAAACTAATATCAATAGAAACACAAATACCAAACCATTAAAATCATAAAAGATTTAAACACCTAAGCACAGTGATAATAAATCACTTAAAGCTATAAATTTGGTAATATTATAGTGATAGAATATACATAACATCAAGTTTTACAACATACCGACGATCATAACTCGGGAGCGTATTGTCTTTGTCTGATCGACATGCTTACTCCATCTAAATTGCCCACACAACAAAACGTTGCAAATGCTAATTAAACAAATGAATGTATCGTGTCGACGACACAATACATTGTAACAAGATGATGAAATCACGAAAAAATAAAATAAAACTCATATTTATATGGAATAATCACTTTATCAAAAAAGAGATTGATAGAAAGAAACGTATAACGGTGATTTCAAGCTGAAAATGCCAAAAATCAACCATATATTCAGAATTGATTTTGAAAGTGGTTAGTCTCATATATGTTTTTTTGTTATTAGTTGAAAATATAAAAATATTGTACTAATAAGACCTAAATCAAGTGGTTAAGATCCGAGGCGTAACATAAAGGCTGCAGGTTAGGGTCTAGGGTTTGAATCTAACTATAAATTCCAGAATAATATATTACTAAAGTGTAATGCAAAATGAATAGATGTAAAAAATATTATTTATAGAAAAAAGAATTATTACCATAGTGATTTCAGTTGTTTTAAAAAATAAAATAATACTCATATGAAAATTAATTAAAATAAAATAATAAATAATAAAAAATTGTTATATAGCCTTTAAAATATAAAACAATTATAAGTATTTTAAATGAAATATTCTTGAGGCCTCAGCCTGTTAAAGGGTGGGAATGGGTTACAAGAACCTAATATCTGAACCTTTGTAGAAATTACATTTATTAATTTAAACAAAGTAGAAGAGATTTATGGAAAGATTTGGGTTTATAAATTGTTCTTTAACTATTTTTAACCATCAACCCTATAGACTGATATTCAAATATCAGAGAAACCCAGCCTAAAATGACTTGGCCATATTTGACTTGCGACTCAATCAGGTCGGACTGATCCATCTCCCACCTCTAATATTATTTGATCCGGTTTTATATAAGTTAAATAATAATTAAGATAAATTATCAAGTCTGTTATAAGGAAAGATGTAAATGACAATCAATTTACAAAATAAATGCTGACCACCTTTGTAAAATAAATACTAGGAGATTACATGTAGATTTGGGATCCCTCAAACACTTATAAATACTCTTCTTATTTCACGATTAGATCAAAACAAAGAGAATAAAACTTCATTCTCTCTATTCCTCTCGCAGCATTTCTTTATCTAAATTTTTTCTTTCATATTTTCTGGTTTACAACATAAAGTTATCAACATAAATTTCTACTCGAAGGTAATTCTATGATCTCAAGGCTTCAAATTTTAAGTTTTTATATTAGTTTTGATTTTATTATATATTATCAAAATTTGGAAGAAAATGATTTGATTTTGGTTATAAGTCAAAAATTTTATTATTATTTTTTATCAATTTATCATATATTTGATTCTCATTATTTTGTCATATACCAAAAGTTTGTTCATCAGTCTAGTCTAATTAGATTTGAATTGATTACCTAAAGCCAATGTGCAATATCATCCCAATTAGCATGGATAAGAATTTTTCTATGGTTACAATCATGGAAAAATTTCGATGCCATATTGATAACTTCAAAACTTTCGAAATGAAAATACCATTAAGAAGTGGATTATTGTGACGCCTTATCTCTAGGTCTTGCTTGACAACCCGTCAACTCATGAAACCTCGTGGGATATCTGGGGTGCCCTAATATCAGTTTCACATGTCCTTATGACATTGAGATCTCTTCCTCGTATAATTTCATAATAATTTACAAGAGTTTGATGTATAACTCTTCTACACTTTTATACGCCAAAATATATTAAAACTAGATTGCTCTAATATATTTTACAAAATGCTTTTCAAGGCCACACCGACCTTCTTTGTACTCACATAGCTACAAATTGCCTTCTTCAAGACTCACGACTTAAGGAGCGCTGCCTCTCATGTACCTGAAAAGGGGTCCCATGACGGGGTGAGCAAAGCTCAATAGAGAAATAACTCCTACAAGGGCTATTCCCATCTAAGCGCATACGAATTACGCACAAAACAAAACAAACATCCAAGTGTAAAACGCCTACATGAATGTCATACGCCATGCATTTAAACGCTTTCACACCATGATCCTGACTCACTTCGTCGACTCTCTCACACATGCCTATGTCAAGTGTGACAACCGTCACTGGTAGTACCAATGAAACCATATACCGAGCCCTTATCTACCACTAGCACTCCAATGCGCTACCAATGGTAACTAATCCCCGAAATAATCCCGACTCCTATCACCCAACTTGAAGTCTAAGTGATAACCATGACCGCGCTGCCTTCTTTCTTTCGCAAGAATGTAACCCTTTCTACCACGTCAAGGGTCTCTTACACCCATACAAGTAACTTTTAGGATCACATTATGGTCTCTACACTCCACCACAAATTTTTCTTTGATAATAATTGCCGAGTCTCTTACACCCTTACAAAACTTTTCGGATGATACCGCGGGTCTCTTACACCCAAATTCGCCCAACACACATTACTTGCCATTTAAATAGCCTTACACCCTTGTGAGTCTCTACCTTCAACTTTATCCCATTTTCCGAGCTCATGACCCATTCACCAACACTGGTGAATAAACAATACCATGCACCTACACCCGACTCCACGTGATGTACCCGTGCATATGAAATGCATGATGCCAATGCATTTTCCTTCATGTTACATGTATATATGACTAATATGAGTGCTACATGAACATTTACATACCATAGATAATCATAATTGGTACATATAATTCTCCTCCATGCACAACCCATGTTAATACATCATACAAATCACACACATGTCATATTCGTCAAGAAGTTATCTGCGCTGCTAATAACACAATAACCAGTCAATTGGACCCATCCAATCGAAAATTCACGGACCCTTTCGCAACATGAACCAATTTGGTTCCAATCATCCATACAACATTAAACAACCTGCAAAACCTAGGAAACTTTAGTCGGGCCTGAAACCAACCCACCGCTACTCGAATCGGCAGGAAGTCGACACCATAGAAATCCTCTATCCTTCAATCCCAAGTTGTTGGAACTAAACCATATGGCCTCTCATGGCCTCCCATAGACATTCGTACCATACCCAATACAATAGCCTACAACATGCTATGCAATGGTCATGTTATATCCCGGCTATTCACCTCGACACAACCATGCAACCTACACACTTGGTGCAAAACATAGACTTTCAGCAAGGTTATGATCACCTACTGCCCTCCACAGGTACATGGCTGGAAACTTGACTCAATGGTCTCTCTATAGAGTCCAAGAACACCCAAAATGAAGTTCGGACGAAGAAGTTATGACCTTCAAAAGTTGGAGGTCACACATGACTAGGCAGCCCTACCCGGACAACCTATTTGACCTACTCGAGAGCCCCTTTCCAGCCAGCTCCAGTACCTACTACCCTCCATAGGCATACGGCTGGAATCTTGACTCAATGATCTTTCCATAGAGTCTAAGAACACCCGAAACAGAGTTCGGACGAAGAAGTTATGACCTTCCGAAGTTGGAGGTCACACATGACTAGGCAGCCCTACTTGAACTTCCACCCGACCCGACGGAGCCCCTTCGATCAGCCTAGGTACCCACTACCCTCCACAAGCATACGGTTGGAATCTTAACTCAATGGGATTTCCATAGAGTCCAAGAACATCCAAAACGGAGTTCAGACGAAGAAGTTATAACCTTCCGAAGTTGGAGGTCACACATGACTAGGTAGCCCTACCCGGACAACCTACCTGACTTTCATGGGAACCCCTTTTTGGATAGCTCCAGTACCCACTTCCCTCCATAGGCATACAGCTAGAATCTTGACTCAATGGTATTTCCATAGAGTCCAAGAACACCCAAAACGGAGTTCGAACGAAGAAGTTATGACCTTCCGGTTGAGGTCACACATGACCAGGGCGTACTACTTGACAGCCTACCACCCGCCTCTCGGGATCCCCTTCTCGCCGCATCCAGTACCCATTGCCCTCCACAGGCATACAACTGGAATATTGACTCAATGGGCTTTCCATAGATTCTAAGAACACCCGAAACGGAGTTCGGACGAAGAAGTTATGACCTTCCGAAGTTGGAGGTCACACATGACTAGGCAGCCCTACTAGGATAGCCTACCTGACCTGCCCGGGAGCCCCTTTCCGGCAAGCTTCAGTACCCACTTCCCTCCACAAGCATACGGATGGAATCTTGACTCAATGGGTTTTCCATAGAGTTCGAGAACACCAAACGGTCTGATCGGCATGACGTTCCAAAAGTTAGGAGGTCACACATGACTAGGTTGAGCCTCTACCCGGACAAATTCACCCGACCCGCCCCGGAGCCCTTTTCCGCCTACCCGACAGCTCCACCCGACCTGGCCCGGGAGCCCTCTTCCGGCCGCCTCCGCAGACTCACTCACCTCCACAGCATACGGGCCGGAATCTTGACTCCAATGGGCTTTCTATGTAGTCCAAGAACACCCTAAACGAAGCTTCTGACGAAGGCGGCGACCTTCAAGTCAAGATCATACATGACCCTAAGCAGACGAACCCATCCGCGCACTCCATCCGGAATACGCACCCCATCCGGGGCCGGTTGACCCTATATGAGCGTAACCATCCAAACCATCCGACAATTTCTTCCACTAGACTATTCAGCGTAAATGGACCATAACTTGGGGTACAGAGGTCCGATTTGAGAAATTCAAATGTCTAACATCAAGTTCATTGATGTGGCTACAGTTTACATGAAGGACTCACTACCAAATTACCTTTATTTCCTACCCAAAAACCAGTTCTAAAGTCCAGTTAATGTGTACTACCACAATATGGCAACTTCCCATGGTTCAAAACACAACCAAACATTCCCCTAAGGGCAAGACAACCAACACCATTATTCATTTTAACTCTAACACATAAATGACACACAAGGACAATTACTTAGTCCTAAAAATCAGTCCCCGGACTGTCCGAAAATAGTCCCGGAATCTCTAGCACACTGTCCCAAAGTCTTGGGACGATTCACACGGCCACTCACTACCTCACACAACCCATGCCATTTGAATGGCTCTTAGAAAAGGATTAAACCAAGTAGGAGAAAACCCCTACCTCTCGGAGTTTGTCGAAACTCCCCAACTTCGGTCTCTATGCAAAGCCCTTGTCGTGAGGATGAACTCTTCCCTCTTGCTTCGCCGAAAACCGATGGTCCAATCGTCGGAAAACCTAGAGAAAATGTAGAGCCTCTCTCTCTCTCTCTAACTCTTCCTCTCAAATTTGGTTTGCCTTTCTCTCCTTTTTCCCTCTCTCCCAACCGGTTGGGAGAAGATAGAAGTCAAGTGAGATGTCCTCTCACTTGCCACATGTCTACTTCTGCGCTCATTGATTACACCCTTATCCACTTTATCCATCTTTACCATGGATTTTCACCCACTCACATGTTGCCACATGTCTCTCATGGGTCCCATTAGAGCTCATGTTTTACTCATTCTGCACATGACATGTAACACCCCAAAATATACCCTAGTCGCTGACATGCTTGGGGTATTTAGTGTTTCCACTTGACCGCGCGATAAGTTAAATGCTAAACCGGGAACGAGACCGGAAAGTTACAAAACTTGAGGACAATTTTGTACTGGTCCAAAAGGCTTAAAAGTCCTAATGTGAAAAGATTTGAGGCCAAAAGATACACACAACAGAAATTGAAATATAAAATGCACAAGAGTAGAGGCCAAAGCAAATAAAGGAAATTAACCTAAAATGGGTTTTGTTGGAGGGCCAAACAAGGCCTAAAGGAGAATGGGATTTTAAAGACCAAATTGGTCTCAAATTGGGGGTAGAACCGAATGGGAGAAGGAGAGAAGAAGATGGAGGAGTCAAGATCAAGCAAAGCAAAGGTATGGATTCTATGATTTTTGGTATGGAAACTCCTTTGAAGTATGGACGGCGGAATTCTAAGGTTTGGTTTTGTTAATAGCTTGTCTCCAAAAGCTAGGTTTTGTTAGAATCATTCTAACCTGATCTCTTGAAAATAGGGCTGGATCAAATCCCATATGGCATAAGATAAACAAAGAATCCTCTTTAGGATGGATCTTTTGTTAATGAGAGTTTTGTTGTGGTTTAGAATAAACTCTAACTAAACATCAGGTTTATTTGTGTATGGGTCTTAACCCATATTAGAATTGTTTTGGAAGGAATCTGATATGTTTTTGGAAGAAAGATATGTAATTGAGAGAAGAATTAAGAAAATTGAGCTTACAAGAGACATGAAGTGATCTTGAAGATTATGAGGCATAGAAGTGATTGGGGATCAAACATATGGAAAAATGGAGAAAACACCCATTCCGGGCATTCTCAGTGTCTTCACTGAGAGGGACTTAAGTTCTACCGGTAGAACTTGATTCTGGTCGATTTTGGCCAAGTCCCCACCAGAAGTTGTCCCACTGGTAGGACCTGCTCAAGCTCAGCCTGACCAGTTTTCGGGATTTTGGCCATAACTTCCTTACTTATCCGATTTGAGTGATTGAAGTGGCTGCGTAAAATAGACTTCAAGGAGAACCAAACTTTAAGAGAAGGTATTCCAAATTCTGACTCTAAGTGGTCGAAAAATCCACTAAAGTGAGCTATGCAAGCCCCATTTCCTGCATCGCCTGATCGATAGCGTATCCGAAGTTGTTTCGACGTATCTTGAGTTTCTATGACTGAATCAAGTGATTCCAGTCAGAATGTAACTCTAATATCTTAGCTTTAAATAAGTACAAGGACCTAGTGTCAAATATGAAGTTAAGACCTCGAAAATGAGTAATCTAATCTGTCCTCGGTAAAATTCCAGAAATCGAATTAGTTGGTAAGGAAATGCCATAACTTGAGTTTGTAATGATCCGATCGAGGATTCCACTTCAAAGAAAGATGATTTATAAAGGAACAAGAATATATGAAAGCATATACGATCATACGACTACCTGCGACCAAAGAATGAATGAGTGGACGTCCCGACAAGGTTCCTAAGACTCTCGATTAGTAATTTCTAAGATTCCCGATTAGTGTCCCAAGACTCGATTAGTACTTCTCGGTAATTTGATTAGTGCTACTGACTTCGCTCGCACTCTCAGATCTCGTTGGTGCTATGGCACCCCAAGATCGTGATCGTGACCTCTTGATACTTATTGTAATCGCGCCCTACCTACTTTATAATCGGGTCTAGTAGTCGACGTACATATGATAAGACATCAATAAAGATCCGAATGTACCAGATCTCTGCTCCGTAGTACCCACGGGTACTCCGCCCTCTCGAATAAGGTTTGTAGTACCGACGGGCAATTTTGCATTCAGATAAGCCCGTAGTACCTACTCTGCAATTCCTCGTATTTGAATAAGGTCCGTAGTACCTACGGCACTCCCAGATTCCAAAATGTTCCAAGTACCTACTGCAATTCCTTGCAGATTTAATTAAGTCTCCGTTTATGTTCTTTCTCCTGATGAAGTTCCTCAGAGGTACCCACGGGTACCCTGCCTCCGAATAAGTCCCGATCTCTGATAGTTCCAGAGTACCTAAGGGCACCCGTATTTGAATAAGTCCCGTGAGTACCTACGCGTAATTCATGTATCCGAACAAATTCGCTCAGATCCACCGATCCGCCCAGCACTCACGCACCCGATCCGATGCTCGCTCAGATCCGACTGCTCGTATACCTACGCGTACCCCAGATCCGATAAGTCCCGTCGTGATAAGTCCCAGCCCACAGTACCCTCGTGATTCGATAAGTCCCGTCTGATATGTCTCGTAGTACCTACGTACTTCAGATCCGATTTAGTTCTCAGTACCGCATGGTACTCCCGTCTCGATTAACTCATGTCTCTCAGAGGTTATAAGACCTACGTACCCAAAAGATCCGAATAAGTTCCGCTTCGACAACCCCGTAGACCGAATATGTCCCGTCTTTGATTTAGTTCGGTAGTACCTACGTACCCTCTGCATCCGAGTAAGTCCCTCACATGTATCCGATCAAGTTCGTGAGTGGACCACTCGGCACTCTTGCATTTGATTAAGTTCCAGAAGACCCACGTACCTTCAGACGCAAATAAGTACAAGTTTCAGAGTACCCACGAGTACCTCGTATCCGTAAGATAAGTATAAGTCCAAAGGGGTACCTACGAGTACCCCGTATAAGGAATCTGCTCTCGAAATCACGGCACTTTTATACCAAGAAATGTTCTCAGAGTACCCACGGTATCAGACCGAAATATATAAGTTCCGTAAGACCCGCATAAGCCCGTAAGACCGTATAAGTTCCGTAAGACGCGTATGTGCTCGAAATACCAAGATAATGCTCAGACCCTGTGGTACCTACGTACCTCCGAATAAGTTAAACCCGTATATTAAACATAAGTTCTCAGAATCCTACTTCGAGTCCCTAATGCACATAAGTCCGTTTATAAGGATAAGTTCCCATAAGAATAAGTACCAGATAAGTTCATAATATAAATACATAAAATTTATATTATCTGTTATTGTTTTATGCATTAAATGTGTATATGATAAGATACATGTTTCCCAATTGTTGTAAAGCTTAGCACTAGTTTTAACTGTAGGTACAGGAGGAAGACATCCTAAGATCTCCGCATACACCGCCAAACACACTTGTAAGGGTTCACTACATGGTGGTTCCATGCCCGATTTGTAATGCAAGTTCGCTTTGTATTTGTAAACGGACCTCGCTTATACGTATATAATTTTGATTCGTTATAAGATGTGGGCCACCCACGGTGTGCCAGCTTGGCCTTTAAAAATCAGAAGAGTCCTACTCGAAGTCTCGGTCCGGAACCGCTCGATCCTAATCAATGATTCGGGAACGGGCGGATATGACGTGGCGGACCTCTCGAGCCACTCACCACGCGCGCCGTTGTCCCGCACTATTCTCTACGCTCAAAACGCCAAATTTCGACTATCTCGAAATTCGACGAATCTGACGCAGATCTAGATTTCGCGAGACGATCAGAATAATGCTCTGCTTGCCTTCCCGGATATAAAAAATTTCCGATTTTTGGATCAAATCTTAAAATTAAAATTTTCCGATATTATTGATGTAAAATGGAAAGTGTAAATGAGATAAACCTTCCAAAAATCATGAGAATAATTTCATTAATCCGAACATGACATGAATAATCGTGGTCAAAATCACTCAAACACGATTTGATTAGTAATTGAGTAACACGATACAATATATATAACCCGTTTATTAATTTGGTCATTTAAATTTATATGAATTACAATTAATTCATCAATATTTAAAACAAATTACATATTAAATGAGTTAATTTTGGTTAAATTTTAACTTATATAGTAATTAAACATATCAATTTCAATATAAATTGACGACATAAATACGATACGCTTATTAACCCAAGCTATACGAGTCAATACAAATTTAACTTAAATATGATTCTACTCAGTCCAAACATGCAAAAAATATGTTGAGTTCACGTATCGTGTCAAATTTTACCATGTCTACCTTGGGTTGAGGTGGAGGTGAAAACAAGCAATACTTGAGCTTGTTAAAAACCCAGTTAAATAAATTCTAAACCCGTCTTATTAGGAGCGAAAAAGGGTGAGAACTCGAGAAAACCCGTCCTATTACCAACCTGAGTCAAGTAAAGGAATATCACATCATAAGGAATAAGACAAATACATTAATAATTGATTTCATAGTTTTACACAAATACATAAATAACTGATTTCATAGTTTTTCACTTATATTGTGTTTAGTTCTCGGAATGTAATACAAAAAAAAAACTATAGAAAATGGTTTCACAATGTTTGATTGTCTAATGAAAAAATAAAATATAAATAAAAAAGTCACTCAATTCAGCTGATAAAGTTTATTTCAATAGATAAGTTTTTTTGAAGAGAAATCACTATAAAAAAAACATGTATTTTATAAGGTTTGATTGTTCCTTATATTATGTTTAATAATGTTTTTTAAATTGACGTGTTTTAGAAGCATCACAATAAGAAATGGATAAAAAACTAATAAATAAAAATAATTTATTTTATTTTAATATCATGATTAATTTTTATTTTAGTAATATATTAAATAATCATTAAAACTAATTAGTTTTTAAATATAAAAAATTACATACTTTCTGTTTTTGTTTGGAGAAATAAAAAATACAACTTATTAGTCCTAATGGTATGAGATGAATCAATTCTATTTAAGTGATTGACTGATGTTTGATTGATTCGCAGGTGTGCTTTCCTATTACTATTTAGTATCTAGGCGGGAGAGAAGACTTTCACCAACCTTGGCCTTATGGAGAACATTACTGCACAAGGGAATGACATTCGAGTCAAGGAGACGAAGACTGTGCCTTCGACAATTGATTAATGTAAGAAATTAGGGCTAGTGATTGGGTTTTAGGAGTGAAAAGGTTTGTTTGGCCTTCAATATATTAGAAAACTAGCTAACAAAGTTAACCGGATAGCTAACAAACTCTCTGCCCCCTCTCGCCTGTGAGTGACTACGAAGTCAATTTGTTGGGTTTCATTCTGCATTTCTGTGGATAATCGCCATAGCTTTGAACAATGGATTGAGATCTGCCTCTAAGCTCTTCAAATCTTCCCAACTACTCGTATCCAAATCAGGTTCTTCCTGGCCATTTCATTCTAGGGTTGTTTCACTCGATTTTGTTTGTTTGTTTGTCTGATTGTTCTCTAGAGAAACTAGGCAAAATAATAAGTTTTGGGAATCTGGAAAGAAAATGATTCATATATTTTGTAAATTCCCTTTTCACTCGTTTTATTTCTTCTGTTCCCTTTACCATCCTTTCAGAAACTAAGAATTGAAATAATTTAATTCCTGGGTTCTCAGGAATGAAAATATTCACCAAAGCTAACCCGAATATTGGTATTAGGTTTAGTTGAGCTGAGGTTTTTCTTTAATGAGTTCCAAAGTAATGTCAGATCTACTATTGATTTTTTATTTTATTTTTTATGTCCACACTTTTTTACTGGGAACTGGATGGAACTGTATCTGATGTAGTAGATTAGGATCTTGATACGTGGATTTTCCTTTTATTATGGTTCAGTTTGTTGATAACTTTTGTAAATTAATTTACAGTGGCGTTAGCTTTCAAATTTATGCAAAATTTTGGCATTTCTGTGAGACTCTCATTCACACCAGAGACTACTACCCATTAGTTGGCATTATAAAGTACCAATTCTTCATCAACGTTCTATTCTTTGGCATTTCTTAATTATACATTAAATTATGGTAAAACAAAGAGAAGTTTGCATCTTAATCAGATGCGCAAGGAGATTGCTCAATTTCTGCAGACAGGCCAAGAAGCAATATCTCGAATATGGGTACCTCTTCAATTTCATGATACTGTGTTCAATTAACTGGGATTCTCTTTCAAAATTTGACTGTCTTCTTTACTATTTGTGCATATACTTTCTTAGGTGGAGCATGTTATACGAGAACAAAGCATTTGGGCTGCATATGAGATTCTGGAGTTGTTTTGTGAATTTATTCTCACACGTGTTCCTATTCTTGAAACTCAGAGGTAAATCCATAGATCACCGGGATTGTTTGTTTATTAAAGATAATGTTTGACTTTCTTTGTCGATCATGAGATTTAACACAGCAGGCCTTATGGCACCATATATCTTACTGGGGCTTGGTGAAAGCATGATTGCTTTTTTAGTGTCACATTTAATATTTTGTATTGCTCCTTTTTTCTTTGTTTCTCTAGCAGCCACACTAGAATTTACTGAATCGGTTGTGTCTCAGAACGTTTCGTCAGCAGGGATGTTGAACAAGAGCAACCAAATCGTAGCAGAGAGTTCGCTTGACTGGGATTAGTGCAGCTCTTTTTGGAGCTTTTAAGACCCAAGTGGTTTGAGAATTTGGGGATTGAGGAAATGGGTTTCTTATTTTTCTGAGTCCTTTTTTGGTTAGAATTTTATTCTTTGAAGTGCTGGTTGGGATTTGGGCTTTATTGTTTGGTTGGTAGGAATGTTGAAGTATCGGCAAATAAAATGCCTCTCTTGTTCGGAATTGACATAATAGTTGTAATGAAAAGGTAGAAAGAAACTGAGTTTCAAGGAATCTAGCTTTTTTTAGCCTTTTTTTAGGTTTTTTTTTTTTTTCAAATTATTAGTTGGGGTTTTTGGTCTCCGGGCTGTTTGGTTGGTGGGAAATGGTTGGAAAATGGGACCGAGGGGATTTTGAATATGGAAAACTTTTGCCTGATTAGGCTTAGGATAAGTCTTTTGAGTTAAACTTCAGAACGTTGAATCCGAGAATTATATTAAGGAAATTATTTAAAGAATTTTGTATTTGTGGCTGTATGTTTGTGGGGAAATGTGGGAAAAATTTAGGGAGGATTTTCTTTAGTTTTCTCGTCAACCAAACACATGGTAAATGGAACATTTTCCATCTAGTAAACGTATTAATCTTATGTTTTTAACTGATGTTAATGAGGAATTTTTTTTGTTTGGGTTTGGGTTTGGGTTTTGCCATTGTTTCTAGCAATCTGAGCATGATCTGGACCTTTTATTTCTTTTTCTTTAAAACATTCGGATTTATTTTGCCTGGGGTTCTACATTTTGTTTGTGAATGTTTGATGTTGAATGTGGTGGGTTCATAGCTTAATATAAAGTCAAGATTTGTTTTCTAACTTTTCTTCTAAGAACAGAGACAATGTTTGGAAATTGTTTTTTTGAGCATTTGGGTTTATTATTAGTATTATTATTTCCTTAGAATCTGATTTGAAATATATATATATATATATATATATATATATATATATATATATATATATATATATATATATATATATATATATATATAGAAATAACATTTTAACATGAAGCTCTGTGGATGAACACTTGATTTGTGTTTTTGAAAATCTAAATATTGTTTCTGAACATTTATTTGTTTATTTTTATTTTTGGGTAATCTGAATATTTCTGAGATTTTCTCTGGCTGCTTTAGTTTCTCACAGATTAGCTTCAGTTAAATCCATTGCTTTTTTCGAAGTATAGGCCAATATGATATATTGCAAATTTCACAATTTTTTCACATTTACTATGGACCAATTCCTTTAGAATCTGAGTTGAAATGGGATGATATTTACACATAATTCACTTATTTTAAAAGTACTACTTTAAGCTGCTTTAATTAATTCTTGTGTACATGGCTTTATTCCTTGGACCACTAGATCTCTGCTTTCTGTTTACCTGAAAACTTCAATATATACATGAAGTTTGTATTTTTGCTAGTGAGGTGGTTGAAGGAAACAAAATAAAGAGAAAAAAAAAAAAAAGAATAGGAAATGTCAAAACTCATTTTCCTTCCACAAGTGGAAAGAAAAAAATTTGGAGGAAAAATATAAAATAAGTCCAAACTTAATAAATTAATTATTTATGTTTTATTCGAACTCATTTTATTTGTTTCTTTATATTATATAAGGATTATGAAATTTAAAAATATGTAAAAATTTGAGGAATTTTAATTATATTTGATTTTTTTTATATTTTCCATGGTGAAACCAAACATGAGAAAATCATTTCCCTTAGCATATTTTTTTTCCTTTCCCTAGTACTTTCTAGGTTCCAAATGGAGCCTTAGTGTTTTTGAATACTAGGATTAAACAATGCAGAGTAATAATTCTTTAGTCTGCTTAAATTCGAAAAATACCAGGGAAATGAAAATACTAAGGAAAATGATTTTTTGATCATGTTTGGTTTCACCATGGAAAATACAAAAGAAAATCAAATATAATCAAAATTCCTTACAATTTTACATATTTTTAAATTTTATAATCCTTATATAATAGAGGAAAACAAATAAAACCTATTATTAAAGCATATCGTGAACCATATACCATTCATTTGAAATTGGTATGCAGTTATTTACACCCAAATTGAAAATTTGGCGTGATCCAAGAATTGGCTAGTTTCCAAGCCCATGTCTAATACGAATAAAAGTCCAAAAGAAAGGTTTCATATCCATTCTCAGATGCTCCCATGTAAGGTTTCAAGGATATTTACGAAATTTTAAATTTTTCTAAGCCAAACGAAACATTGCTAGAAAGCAGAGAAGTGGGATGACGTGGAATATTCGGGAACAAGTCTCCATGACGGGAGACGCCAAGACTCGAGATCAAGACTCACAACGCATACACGCCGAGGAGTTCTTGGCAAATGCTTCCCAACGAAAGCATACGAGCGCTACTTAGCTGAGAGATCAGCCTGGCACTTCAAGAACAAGTCTTCTACGCTTATAAAAGGAAGAGAAATGACGGGGCGAAAAGCGACAACGAATCAACGAATCAACCAACAAATCAACAAATCAATCAATCAATAACTCAATCGACTTAATGTCAAGCTATTTCAACAAACTTTCAACAAATTAAAGCTTTTCAACAAGCTTTCAACAATCTTAGCAATTTCAACACTATATTTCCTGGCTTTAGCCAAGTTTTGGGCAAATTTCTAACAGTGTTATTTCATTCACTGTGAGTGAAATCAAATATTTTCTTGCAATTCCAAAGATTATGGTCAGTAAGTTTTATTCAAGCTTTTATCAATTTTCCAACACAATACTATATTTTCAAGGACATTCGTGTTTACTTTAAATTTCAAGACTCGTTATAAGTATTATTCAAGTCGATCAACTTGTAACACTGTGTTATTTCATTCAAACCTAAGGAAATCTAACACTTTTCTTCAGCAATTAATTCACGCCATTCTGATAAAGTCACTTTGATTCTGGGGAATTGTCAAGGGAACCAGGGAACCTATATAGCCCGATTAGAAGTTTGATCTATGAGTCATTCCAGTTTGGAAACACTTTTATTTCTTGGCACACTTGCATGCTTATATTTTATACGTTTCGTGTGAGATTAAAAAATCACCACAACATATTTTTGACACTTCCGGTGGGACACATCTTTGTGAAACATCATCCGGTGGATTTAGATGCCACTAAAATTGAGAAGTAAAATCATCTCGGAAATCCTTCAAGACTCAGATTCGATGCTGCGTATAAAGACAAGAAGGACTCGCTCTAGCCATATAATACTTTAAGAGAAACAGTAACAGATTTTTCTATGAGAATAGATCAGACAAATTCTTTCAAAGTGTGGAAGCATACATAGGTAATGAAGGATGATGATATTCATAGTTCCTAATGCGGTTGAGTTTTAAAACATCGAGAATCTAGAGATTGGAATGCTGGTTGGACAATGTTTTGATGAAAAAATGGCTGCTCAAGTAGAGGTTAAGCTCCAACACCCAAAGTTCTTGGCCGAAAACTAAAGCCATGTCAGATTGCCAATGTCCTCACCAAAATATTACCTAGGACTAACTTTGAAGAATTGAGTTGCAAGCTGGGTTTGTATAATATATACAATCCAGCTTGAGGGGTGTTGAAAATATATTCAAAGTTAGGGAATACTTATAAGTTTATTTTTAGATAGGTGTCTTAATTGGAATAAAAGAGAGATTATGGAACAAAGGTGCCTTATATAGAATAAGAGAGAGATTATGAAATAATCTCTTGGGGATTATGTTCCTTAATGTATAGAGAATCAGATCTTTATTATTCTGGGCTCCATATATAAGGCTATAATTCTAAGATAGTAACAATAAAATTACAAGGTTTTCTCTCAATTTCTTTACAATCTTTAATCGAATGTAAGTTTCCTTATTCGTAGTCTATTTTCACAAAAAAAGAAAAAAAGATAGACTGTTAAGTCATTACAATTATTTCAATTAATAGAGATAAAATGATTGTCATTTGTATCACCATGTCTGTTCTATGCCTGAAACAAGTAGTGTTGAATCATACAAACACAGTCCAACCAAAGCACCTGCTGATTAATACAATATGCTAATAACTTAGAAACGAGTATCTAAAACAAAATAATAGCAAGAAGATACATCTTCTATAAAGTAGAGCCATCTTTGACGCTAATAAGGGTTGATATAAAGAATGATGGAACCACTAATATCATGCCGATATATGATGTAATAAACCAAAGAAAAAACAACATGATCGATATCATACCATTTTGCCTCGCTTTCTCTTGAAAACTCCGGTGGTGAGTAAGATGGCTCAATACTTGTATTGCATTTCCTCTTCAACAGTGGCCCGCAAAGAAAGGGATTATCTTCATAGTTTCTTTCATCAAATGTCCCAAATTGCGCTTTCATGTCCGGAACTCTACCAGAGAGGTTGTTATGAGCCACACTGAACACAGCTAAAAAATTGAGTTCAACCAATTCAGGAGGAATTTCTCCACTCAACTTATTATAAGAAAGGTCTAAGCTCTCTATTTGAGAAAGATTGGAGAAACTCTTTGGAATGGGGCTTCAACTGATTGTGAGAGAGGTTCAGTGCATGAATGGAACTTAGCATTCCAAGTTCACGGGGGATTTCACCAGTAAGATTGTTACATGACAAGTCCAATCCAGACATGAAATCAAGGATCTTACCTCTATAATGCTCCAGTCTATTCTTTGTGACAAACTCTACTTCATCCTTTTCTTCAAGAACCACAACCTTGGATATCGAAATTTTCGGAAAATACTCCAGTATGAAGTCCTTTTTTATCTCCCCAAACTGGATAAAGCCAAAGCATTTGGGAATTGGCCCTGAAAAAGAGTTGTTTGAAAGATCCATCAAGTTTATTTGAGTCAAATGACAAAGATGATTTGGAATGAAACCACCTAAAAAGTTCCCTCTTAGCAAAAGAATCCTTAGCTTCGAAAGTCTGGAGATTGAATTGGGAACATTTCCAAATAACCTATTATCTCTCATATCCAATGCCAATAGTTCTGAGGAGGAATTGAGAAAATCTCTAGGTATTAATCCTGTAAATATGTTCCTTCCCAAATGTAAATGCTTTAAACCACCGAGGTCTCTCCCCAAGAAGGAAAGAGGTCCTGAAAGGAGCATTTGGGAAACATCAAGAGACTCCAACCACTGCAATTGAGAAATCTCAGGTGGTAATTTGCCATTAAAACTATTGCTACCCAACATTAATTCCTCCAAATATGTCATATTACCTATAAAGCTTGGAATTTCACCGGACATGTAGTTGTTGCTCACATCCAACACTAGCAATTCAGGGTTTCTAAAGATTACATTTGACAGAGTTCCCGTGAACTGATTATTATCCAAATACAAGTACCACAAGTTAGTTAAGTTAAAGTCACTTGAAAATATTTCACCATGAAATTTATTATTTGATACTTTCAAAACACTCAAATCTGTTGTAGCAAGTAACTGCTTTGGTACTTCTCCTGAGAAATTATTGTTAGACAAATCCAACAGCTGTAAGAAACTCATTTCAGCTATTGAGGATGGGAGAATTCCTTCAAAACTATTTTTGGATAAATTCAGAATCATGATATTTGGAATCATATGGCCCACACTTTCTTGAAGTTCTCCATCCAACTGATTGTGTGAGGCATCCAATGTTCGAATACGGATATTAGGTTTGAGGGGAAGTAGTTGACCCTTTAAAGAGTTATTCGTCAAGAGTAGAGATTCTAGTAGCATGGTGTTGTTTTCAAGCAACCAATTGGGGAAACTTCCTGTCAAGTTATTATGGGACAGATCAACCCTCCTTAATCTGAACTGATATCGAAGAAAACCAGGAAGGTCGCCAGTGAGCTTACAGTTGGATAGCTCAAGATCATTCAACTGAAACAGGGGGACCCAACCAACTGGATATTCAGTTTCAACCTCAAAATTGTTGGTTTCACATCCAAGTATGACCTCCTGAAGCTTGGAGTGATTAGCAAAAGAGCTGAATGAGAATGAACCCTCCAAATGATTATAGCTGATATCGATGTACTCCATGGATTTGAGATTAGGTAACAGAGGAGAAGAAACATTTCCAGAGAATAGGTTGTCAGAAAGATCCAAGAACCTCAGAGATGTGAAATTATTCAAACATGAAGGAAGGATCCCTTGGAAGAAGTTGAAAGAAAGATCCAACTCTTGGAGCTTATTCAATTGGCAAAGACCTACAAAAGAGAGTAAGACAATGTATGTGTTAAATGTAATGATATATTCAGATAAAACCAAAAATCCTACAACTCGAAATTTTGTGAGACCGTCTTTTTAATATGGTAAGAGATTGGTTTGGTAAGAGGTCTTGGTTTCGAGCCTCCACTATGCAATTTGAAACTTCATTTTGCCGATTGGAAGTCCATGTAAGAATTTATTCTGTGATGCTTGACTCTCCAATGTATGGTAAGGTGCCATAGTGGAAGGTATTAAAATGCATGATACTTGTATTAAATCCAAACCACAAGCTTGAAACTTTAGATGAGTTGGTCATTTAACATTATGTAATTGTTCACTTGACAGTGCTTGAGTCTAAACTTAAAACCAGCCATTACTTGCTGTTAAAATGAATAAATTTTCCTTACATTTGTTTCTAGCTCCTTACATCTATCTACTCGATTAAAAATTAATTGTCTTTTAAAATATGATTCATTCCTGAAAAGCAGTAAGAAAAAGAAAAAATAAAGAAATAATTTTACTAGATTTGTATCAAATATAAAAGGTAAGAAAATTTCTTTTAAAAAATATGAATTTCTTCCTCCTTTATTGAGAGATATGAGTGTGTGTTTCGTATCACATTTCTTGATGTTAGGACTGCGATTCTGCTCTGACTTTAATACAAAGTGTGTCCAAACTCCCATCGTAGGTCTTAGTGTTTATAGATGTGATGATATATTTACACAAAGTAGACGCACAATAATATTCTTTTACGTGGTTCGGCAACCTGTATACGTCCACGAGGTTGTGCCTAGATGCAAGGATTTCCATTGATCTAATTTAAGGTTTACAATTAGTCTTATGTGGTACAAGACTCTCTTTCTACCCACAACCCTTTTTGAAACCTAATCACTCATAGTGGAATTCAAAATTAACTCCCTCCATTCTCCTCTTTACAGCATCACACACCCATACCCACATTACATCAATATAAGATAAAGAAAATAAAGAACATCTTTCACTAAAGGTGAAAGGCTTTTAACGTGCAATACCTCAACCGAGTATTTGCACTCCTCACTCCTTTAGCACGTCCGGACTTCGCTTGTTCTTCTTCAAGCTCTACTCTTGAAATCCGTACCAAGCATCTTCCAAACCCCCAAATGTACAGCCTTGTGGATTCGGTTTTAGAAGACTAGATAAGGATGGATCATTATCCGAATATGACTCCAACCCAACCTTCTATTTTATGTTCTTTCCTTTAAGCTATCATAGCGGAAATGAGAAACTTGCTGATTAAGAATCCTTATTAGAATAGAATCCTAAAAAGTTTCTAGTTCTGCTTTGACAACTTAGATGTTCGGATCTTCTGTGATTTGATTGTTATCCACTTGCAAAATAGATCCTAGCCCCATTGGTTACTTGCTCCCCAAATTCCTTAGCCTCCAAGCTAGTAGACTCACGTGTGTCCCATGGTTGCTTGCTTCTAGTCCGGGCATCTCATGTCTAGCACGTCCTTGCAGCACAGGATTGCCTTAGTCTGAACTACTTCCTAGTCCTACCAGGGACTTCACCTCTATTTCAGCAAATCTTCATCAAGCTCGATATCTGAGGTAGCTATCTTCTTGTGAAACCCTTGAGACGAAGATATGGACAATCTCAAACCCAACATTCTCCCCCTTTGTCTATGTCTTCGACAAAAACATCCCTTAAAGAATGAGATAAGAAGATGTACTGAAGAAGGGAGATAAGAGGCACTTCACACTTTGAGATGAAGATTTTCATTTCATTGATTGTCTCCCTTTACACATGTTCGGCCATACAATATGGAAATGGATCAGATACAAGAGAAGAGTATCCTGTCGACCCATGTTACCTTTTTACTAGCATTCTTTTCCACTCCCCCTTTTTTGTTGAAGACTTAGAATGTCGGGGACCGAGGAGAGGGCAAATCCAAAGGCATTATGTCTCCACTTTTCTCACAACTGTGGTCAAACTCTGTTCGGATATCGTTCATTGTAGCTGCTTCTAGCGATGGTGAAGGCGTGACGATTGGGCAATATTAGTCCCAAAAGCAAGAACTTTAGTCCCCTACCGGCAGATCAAGCTTGGTTGTAGGTGCGGTTCTTAGCTTAGAGTTCGGACTTGTAGAGAGAAGGTCCGTGACGGCATAGGGCCCGGTACTTCAATGTCTTTTCCTTATGAGGTGGAGAATATGAACTCGAAGCTGGGTTTCTTTAGTCTTTGATGAGGGCAAGTAGGCTCCTCTTTGCTACTTCAGATTCCTTCAGCTATAGCTCCACCAACCGTCTGTCAAGGCGCATGAGCCAAAGACATTCTCTCGTGAGACCGAATGGTCATGTCCAAAATTTTGGACTTCGTCAGTACTACAGAGAAGGATTGTCCCTTAGGTACGGTTGTTGGTTCGGACTCAAGGATGGTCTTTAGGACCTTCTCTTTCATCTTTCATATCTTTTACCCTTAAGGAACATCTCGAAAATGATGTCCTTCATACAACTTATGATTTGGTGCGCATCTCTATTGCTGGAGACCCTAAAATGTCAATATGTGTCACTAGATCTGGTTTCTAGGTCATAAGTATCCCAAATATAAGCGACAGATACCCAACAACTTTCCGATATGTTGTATTTTCAGCATGTCCCATTATATGTTTGAACACAAGTTTCCTTAGATTAAATTTTTTCTTCATGCCTACTTGGAAGAGAAAGGTGGCGAAGTTTTTCAATACAGTTGTGCGGTGGGCAGTATGTAGCTAATTGCAAATAGTGATCTTATACAGGATAGAGTATTTGGAGGTGAGAGAAGAGGAGAGGAGTCGAAACTCATATGGCCAAGATCGTACCTTTCCCCAAAGATGACTCGAGACCATCGGGTTCTATATTAGGCACTTCTTTTTCTTCTTTGGAACGCTGCGACCTTCTATACAGGCACTACACAGTCATGTCACAGAACCAATAAACACCCTGACCATGGCTGAAGTTCAAACTTACAGGGTTACCCATGTCCTTGAAGAGATTTACATAGAACTCTAGGATGATCTGTAACACGAAGGGAGGTAGCTTCGATATAGTGCCAAGAAGATTCGTCTCTCCTAAGAGTTCCACAATCCCGGATATGGCAAAGTCCTTACTATGCAAGGTACGTTCACTCAAAAGGGTCCTCTTTGATATAGAGGCCCACAACTTCACATGCGATGCGAACTTGAAAAAGATGGATGGAGTGGCATTTACTTTGGGAGACATCTGAACTCTCTGCTTCTTGGCTATAGGCTTCTTGATTGCTACTTTCTTTGCTTAGGCCAAAAAGCGGGACAAATTTCTCATGGATGGAGGTGGAGATGACAGAGACTCGAAGGAGGACGAGAATACCTTGTTTAATGGCTCATTCCAATCTGAGTCCAAACTCTCATCAATCAGTTGTCAACGACGATTTGCCTAGGATTTCAGAATCTTTACTACATAATCCTATTAAACCTAACCTATCCACTAAAGCGACACATGTTGTTCTTCTTCTTCCGTGCATTAGGTGTCTGTGATTTGTTCGAACACCAAATCTTACTGTGATTTGGATCTTCGGGCGTCATTATGTTTCTCGATGTGGAGAATTCTCCTCGGGACTTAAGGGTAGGCCTCTGTTTAAGTGTCCTTACCCACGGTTTGAGTCTTCATTTGGACTGGATTATCTTCAAGGTTCAAACTTTCGACATTTTGATTCCCTAAAGGGTAGCTTTCCTTTTCCCAAAACCTTCTTCTGTAGGGATCACATCTTCAGAGGTGCCATAGGGCACAAGTGAGGCTAGAGGTGTTGAACTCAAAGGTTCCGCATCAATGAGATATATTGCCGATCCTTCTTGATCAAAACTCTTGCCTTTAGAACAAGGACTTCCTTTCTTTCTCACTAGTCCCTAACGAACCCACTAGATCTTGTCATCACCATTTTGAAAATAGAGAAAAGTTTAAAACAAGAAAGTTCCGACCTTGAAAGTTTCTTAAGAGAATATGTAGAAAAGGCAGTGTGCTTTTGTCTTATATTTTTCTCCTTTATATAGAGGTCTCACCACCTCTTGAGAAACCCTATGGTTTTTGTCTCTAACGAGGTGTTAAGACTCTTCCATAACGTGGCGTTTCAAAGCCTTCTTTTTAGCAATTGTAGCTCTCTGCATGCCTTATCCATTGCAACAGTCGAAAAGGGCAGGATGCCACTTGTTCAATCTTCACCCCCCCCCTACTTTTTTTTTTTCTAAAAAAATACCTCAATGTTCAATCCAGATGTTGAGATCTTCACGCTATAACATCTCCAAAGTGAAGATTCGATTCCTCTTAGAATTGTCACAACCGTAGTCGACTTCCTCGGGACATCACTACCTTTAGTGTATTTTTCATCCATGTTGGATGTGCACCTTTTGGTTGTCGCTATCTCTTTGCCTCTCAGCTTTCTTGTGGAATAATACCCCTCGTCGGGTTTCGATGTCTGTACATACTTCCCCATGTGCTGCCAATCCGTAGCTATGAACAACCGATTTCTAATCAATCTATCATTACATTGTCTTGTCCTTTCTGAAGGTTCCTGAAACATCTTTCTATAGTTAGAACATCTTTTAAGGCCGGGTGTTCAATTCCTAAAGGTAGAACTGTGAGGAATGGAAAGGCTTCTTTTAGAAATTGAAGCATTTTGTGCCTTGAGAGGCATTCTTTCCTATTACATATACAGAGTGTTCTAGTTGGTACTGCTCAAGGTGGAAGATGTAATCTGTATATAGCTTCTCAGATAGATGAATTTTTTCCTCTCAATTCTTATCGCTATAGTTTCTCGGGTTATTGCTTTCGTTGGTCATAGGGTGGGATGACTCTTTCCTCGGAGGGAGGTGGAGATGGAAGAGACTCCGGAGGAGGACGAGGATCCCTTTGTTCTCTCGTTTACCAATCTAAGTCCGAACTCATCGATCGCTTGTCTAACTCTTTCTAGGATTTCGAAATCTTTATTGCAAAATTCCGTTGAACCCAAGTTTATCCACCGGGCGGGCATAGGTTGTTTCTTCTTCTTCGCACTACGAGTGGCCCAAAAGATATGTCTCGAACACTGATTCATCGTGATTTGACGAATGAATGTTTCTTGATGAGAATTCTCCCTGTGACTTATAATTGCCTCTATTTCACCTTACTTGCGCTATCTACTGACTGGATTATCTCTAAGGTTTGAACTTTTTACATTTTGATTCTCCAAGGGGTAGCTTTCCTTCTCCCCAAAACCTTCTTTTGAAGGGATCTCATCTTCAGAGGTACTATAGGGCACAAGTGAGGCTAGCGGCACTGAACTCAAAGGTTCCACATCGATGGGATCTATTGTTGATCCTTCTTGATCAAAAGTCTTGCCTTTGGAACTGAAACTTCCTTTCACTAGTCTTCTTCTATCGGACCCACTAGATCTCGTCATCACCATTTTGAAGTAAGAGAAAAGCTCGAAACAGGAAAGTTCGGACCTTTGAAAGTTTCTTAAGAGAATATGCAGAAAAGGTAGTGTGCTTTTGTCTTCTATTGTTCTCCTTTACATAGAGGTCCCACTTTCTCTTAAGAAATCCTATGTTTTTTTGCCTCTAACAGTTCCCTATTTAATAGGGGCGTTACGACTCTTCTAGAACGTGTCGTTTCATAGCATTTCTTCGCAAGCTGTAGCTCTTAAGATGTTCTACTCCATCAAGAATGATTTCAAAATGGCGGACGCTACCACAAATCTTATCAAGCTATCAGCACGCCTCGAACGATTCATTATCTTGTCATTTCATGTCCTAAGACATTCCTCTCACATTTAGAACATCTTTTAAGGATAGGTGTTCAATTCTAGGTGTAGTTCGAACTTTTGTAGGAACGGGAAGGCTTCTTTAAGAAATTGAAGCATTTTGTGCCTTCTAGAGAGGCATTTTTTCCTGATTACATAAGGGGTTATGAGTGTTCTAGCTAGTACTTGTTCAAGGTAAAGACAGATCATGCGTATAACTTCTACATAGATGAATTTCTTCCTCTCAATGCTTTTTCCTACTCTAGAGCCCACGAGGTCCATATGGAGCAGTTCCAATAGTCTTACTGCTATACTTAGTTAGGACTTGGTGCATGATAGTTGGTGTGCTCCAGAGACTGTATCATCTTTTTGATCAGGTCTAGCTTTCAAGTTTGAATGCCTTACTTGAAGCAATAAAGTGATGGTGGTGTCACTTCCTGTGTTCTGGACCGGCTGAATCCGCTGACTTTGTTCTAGCCGTATTTCACGTAGTGTAGTAATCGATGTTGGTTAGTAAATAGTAGTTAACTGAGGTCCTTTCCCCTTCCATGATGTGACAGTGATTTTAATTATATATATATTATACACTTGTCTTTTGTGAATTGTAAAAGAAGATCTTCATCACAAAGTTGACTCACATTGATTAGATTTACCGTCAGTCCTTCAACAAGCAGCATATTCTTTAGTTTTGCCAATCCTAGAATTTTCAAGGAACCACTTCCCAGAACTCTCCCTTTTTCATCATCTCTAAAGATTACCCAGTCTTGACTAGATGGGTGAAGGTTAATTAGGAAACAACTATTTCCTATCATGTGCTATGAGCACCCACTGTCAAAATACCACTCTCCCTTGAACATGTTTCTAGTGGAAGGGAAGACACTAAGACTATGTGATTGCTCATCCTTGACAATCTTGGTTTTTGCACTGCCCATTCAGCTTTCGACCGTAGACTTTAGCTGTACATTCTCAGATCGCAACTTTTAGCTTTGGAAGTTCTTTCGTTTAATCGCGCCAGCTTCCCTTTATGCTACTAATGTGAAATATTAGATTATCATGTAAGGTAGCTATTGAGTCCGGACGTACATGGCAATCTGATGAATCTACTATGAATTGTTATGTCTTTTGTAGAGTACCTCCTTATGTTTTGACAATTTCTAAGTGAGCTCTAAGATGTATGATATTTTCTTGATCTTCATGATCTTCTTCGCTTGAGATCTCAAATCGAGCTCTTTTCAAATTCAAGGTCATTTTCTTTCTTTAGATACTTAGATCTGATTCTAAATATTTTATGGAGGGTGGCCTATGCTTTGGGTGTATTCGAAGCAACAATGGGTCCGAACGTCTTGTCATTCATACCACATTGAATAGCCTATAGAGTAGTGAAGTTTCTCGAGGTTGCTTTTCTTTCTTCACAATTCCATTATGATTCAAAATTGATCATTGTTCTTCATTTTTCTATTTTGGTTAGGGCGGTCCACCTTATCACTACAGATTGCCATATTTCCATTCATAGATATTTGATGAGAGTACTCATGTGTACCTTCCAATCATCGTAGTTTTGATCATCACAAATGGGGGCATCTTCCAGGCATTCCTTCCTTCTTAGGAATCATCAGAAATTCATACACAATCTAATAGAGCAACCCAAGGATCTCACTAAATAACTCAGAGTGACTCGCTATGATACAAACTGGAAAATATAAGTGTGTGTTCCAGGTCACAGTTCTTGAAGTTTGGACTATGATAACTTTTGGACTTCAGTGTAGTGTGTCCAAACTCCCCCTATGTGTCTTAGTGTGTGTAGAGAAGATGTGACATATTTGCAATAAAGTAAACACACACATAATCTTTTATGTGGTTCAACAACCTACCTACGTCCACGTGGCTGTGCTCAGATGCAGGATTTCCACTGATATGATTCAAGGTTTACAACTAGTCTTATGTGGTACGAGACTCCCTCTTTACCAATGGCCCTTCTTGAAATCTAATCACTCCTAGTGGAATTCAAAATGAACTCCCTCCATTCCCCTCTCTATAGCATCGCACACCCATACCCACATTACATCTATATAAGATGAAGAAAATAAAGAACATCATCTTTCACCAAAGTTGAAAGACTTTTAACGTGGAATACCTCAACTGAGTATCTACACTCCGTACTGCTTCAGCATGTTCGAATTTCACTTGTTCTTCTTCAAGCTCTGCTCTTGAGATCTGTACCGAGCATCCTCCAAACCCCTAAATTTATAGCCTTATGGATTCGGTTTTGGAAGATTAGATAAGGATCGATCATTATCATAATATGACTCCAACCCCACCTTTTATTTTCTGTTCTTTCCTTTAAGTTATCACAACAGAAATAAGGAACTTGCTGATCAAGAATCCTCATGATAATAGAATCCTAAAAAGTTTCTAATTCTTATTTAACAGCTTAGACGTCCGAATCTTCTATGATTTGATCATTATTCACTTGCTAAATAGATCTTAGACCCACTCCGCTACTAGCTCCCCAAGTTCATCGGGTTTATAAGCTAGCATACCATGTGCATCCTAAGGTTGCTCGCTTCTGGGTCCTGGACATCTCATGTCGTGCACGTCCCATAAAGACAAGATTGCCTTACTTCAACTACTTCATTCGCAAGGGACTTCACCTCTATTTCAAAGAATCTTCATCAAACTCGATCTTTGAAGTAGTTTTATCTTCTTATGTAAAACATCGAGACGGCATAAGGATAATCTCAAACCCAACACTTATCTTAGGCTATGTTTACTCTCAGCAAAAGTTTGAGGGAAAAGAACAGTTAGGAAAAATAATGAAAGAAACAATCTTTTTAAATATTAGAAAAAAAATAAGGGAAAGATAATGAAAGAAAAATATTTTTAGAAAAAAATAATGTTCATGTTTTGCCATCTATATCAAAATTAAGGGAAAGATGATTAAATATTTTTAAAAATGACACTTTCTTTAATTTTTCTTCATATTTTTCTTAATATTTTATAAGGATAAAATAATTTCTAATTTTCTTGCTTTTTCCTTTTTTTTTTTTTCTTATTCCCTTTTTCGTAATTGCTTGCAATTAGTTGATATTTAGTGTCAATGAGATCTATATGATTTGAAAACCTTAAAAATCCTAAGGTTGTGTTTGGATTACAAAAAGTACTTAGGAAAGAATTTTTTTTTAAGGAAAATGATTTTTTTATTTTATGTTTGACTGTCTATTGAGTACAAACATATTCTCATATAATTTAAAAGGCAAAATATTAATTTCTACCTTACATTGACTATGAGAACTCTTTTTTTCATTGTTCCTCTCTAATCTATATTAAAAAAAAAAACTCATAACATATCTATCTTGATTTTGTAGATAACCATTCAAGTTATTTCCAGCTAAGGATGAAGACTTGAGATGAGGCAACAATCTTTTAGATGACGGAATAATCCCACTAAAGGAATTAGCGCTCAGATCTAATATCTCCAAATTGCTTAAGATTGCAAAATCTGTGATAAAAAATTCAGAATTACTATTATAAGAGAATGAATTATTCTTAAAAAAAATTAAAATAATCTAATTGAAACTAACTTCAATTGGTAAGTGTTGAAAGAGCACGTGAGGGCTTTTCGGTCAAAATAATGTTTGGGGTTTAAAGAATTATATGCAAAAATGTTACATCAGTTAAAAACGCATGTGAGGGGTGTCATATCAGCATTGTTAATGCCCCGTTTGCCCATCTATTGATTCCATTACCGAAAGAGGCATAATTGTGTCATGACATAAACTTTAGGGGCATGGTTGGACTAAAAAAAAAGTTTAAGGGTCATATTAGACATAAGACGTAAAGCCAGGGGCATTTATGCACCTTATCCTAAGGAAAATGATTTTCCTATGTTTGATTGTCTAATGGAATTTTTTAAAGAAAATCATATTTAAATAGAATTAATTGGAAACTTACATATTCTTAAATTGTTTACTCTTAATATTGATGAGTCAAAATAAATAAAATTGGTTTGAATTAGAAAATAAAAACCATATGTCGGATTTCTTTCCATTTTTCTTTTCCTCCCTATTTTTTTTCCCTTAGATTTTTTTGGGAACCAAACTTAGGCTAAATGTTATAAAGATCTATTGAGAACAAACATATTCTTATATCATTTAAAAAACAAATTATTAATTTCTACAACTCTTTTTTCAATGTTTAGCCTCTCTAATCTATATGAAACAAACAAATCATAGTATATGTACCTTGATTTTGTAGAGAACCATCTGCTATTTGTGTTAAGGATAAAGACTTGAGATGAGGCAAACAATCTTTAGATGGAGCAGCCAGAATAATCCCACTAAAGGAATTAGTGCTCAGATCTAATATCTCCAAATTGCTTAAGCTTGCAAAATCTGTCATAAGAAATTAAGAATTACTTTTGTAAGAGAACAAATTATTCTTAAAAAAAAATTAAAATAATCTAATTGAACCTAACTTCAATTGGTGAGTGTTAATTCAATATCTATCTTTTTTTTCTTCCTTTAAACCAAAAAAACCCTATTATTTCTTAGAAATGGGAGCAGTACTTTCTTGCATGTGCAAATTAAGGTTTGTGATAATCAAAATTATGTGGATGAACATGATTTTATTTATTTATTTATTTTCTTGTTTTTATTTAGATGTTCTGATTTTTTTCCGAGGTACCATTTAATTGAGCATTTCAAAAAGAACTGTTTTAGTTACATGTTTGGTAGCTTTGAAAATACGAAACAAGAAAAAAGAATACAAGAAATTTAAATCTAGAGTCTTAAAAAACTTCCATTGTTTGGACCAATAGAGCTGACAGATATGAGTGTGCAGTCCAGGTCACAGTCCTTAGTGTTCAGACTATGATTTCATTCGGACTATGCTATTATGTGTCCAAACTCCTCTAGTGGGAGTTAGTGTGTGCAGAACATATATAAATAATTACAGAGAAGTAACAACACACTCAAACTTTTACATGGTTGGACAATTTCCTACGTCCGCGGGGTTGTGCCTAGATGCTAGGATTTCCACTGATCTTGTAAAATCCGAGAAAAATTGAATTTTTCTGAAAAAGGGCAAAACGGTAAATTGACAGAATAGTTCAGGTTGATAACCTGAAAATTTTATAGATCTCGGATGATGGAACATACCTCACCGTTGGAATCGTCTCGCGAAATCTAGTTATCCAGACGAATTTCGTTTAATTCCGAGACAGTCGGATTTTCATATTTTTCGAGGTAATTGGTGTATAGTGACTCCCAGGTATAAGAGTGTTTACGAAAATCTCGAAAGTTGGGAAATGACTTGAGTTAAGTTCATAGGATATAAATTGAACTTAAACTAAGTTGAGATAAATCGCTTCAGGCCATAATCGGACCCGAACGATGGTGGACACGTGGCACGATGTGGGCCACACATCCAACTTAAGCTTAAGTTGAGACAAAAGTGGAATTAGGGCAAAAAGAGCCCATTTCCTGGTTTTGACCGAGAGAGAGAGGAGAAGAGAGAAAGAGGAGAGCCAAGGCTTCCTCCCAAGATCTGGAAGCTTTGCTGCCTGCTGGGTTTGAACGTAAAGCTCATCGTATCGACAAGGGGTACGCGCTGGTACCTGTAAAAGAGGGATTTCACCGGTTCCAAGAGGAGAGATTTGAAATCGGTCGCTCGAAAGAGGTGAAGGATTCTTCCACTCGCTTACTTCTTCCATCTGGGGCTGAAAAAGAGGGTTTGCCATGGGCCCATTCGCAAAAGAAAATGGATTTCGGGTTTTGTTTATCAGTTGCTTCGCCAGCGATCCCCACGCCAGCGAAGGTGAAAATCTCACATGGAAGATCGGGTGCCATGCCCAGACGTAGGAAGGCCCACCTGGGAGTGGGTTCGTCAGCGTGGGACATGCTTGCCTGGGCAAACCCGAGGACGGGTCAGACTGGTTCGCCTAGGGCGAGGCGTCGTCGCCTGCGAACCACTCCGCCTAGCAGGTGGTGCCACGCCTAAGCGTGCCTCGCGGCAGGGCTTGTGTTTGTGGCCTATTTCGCTCCGCCTCAGTTCTGATCAGGATTGTTGTGGCTTGCTTCGGGGGCCATTGTGTGACTTGTTTGAGCGTGTCATTGCTTGACTAAGAATGACATGTTTGGATGTCAATATGTGTGCTCTAATATGTTGACATGTGATGAATTTATTTGTGCACGTGGCCATGACATGGGCTTGACAGAGCGGCGCCACAACCCTGACAATGTAGCACCTGCTCGTGAGTCAATACGAGTACTCCAACATATTGACGTGTGATGAATTGGTGTGTGCAATGGCCATTACATGGCTTGCTTGTGAGTGTGTCATTGCTTGATCATAGAATGACATGTTGAATGTGAATGTTGATATATACTTGCATGATATATTGACATGAATGATATAATGTATGGAAGTCATATGCAGGTGATGTGATTGTCCATGTCATTGGTAAGTGGTGTGGATTGTGTTGTCCATGTAACATTCATTATGAATGTGACATGATATAACATGCAATGACATCTTGCATTGCATATGTACTGGGACATCTCATTAAATGGGTGTGAGTGCATGAATGGTTAATCGACACTGCGTTTGGTGTTTGATTGGGTGAGCTCAGTTAAATGGGACAACGTCCAACAGAGTCGCACGGTTGAATAAAATGGTAAAGAAAATATGTGTCGGGTATAGTAAGAAGGGATAGATCCTCTTTCAGGTGAAAAGCCCGCCAGTTATGGTCAGACATAATTCTCAGCGGTGAAAGGACGTAAAAGTGTCTAGGTTTGTGGAGCTCACGGCAGACACTAAAAATCAAGTACCCACATAGCGCGCATGGATTTTTTGAATATAAAATGATCATTAAGTATGTATCATCCAAAAAAGCTTGGTTTATAAATAAATGAAATTTGTTTTGAAAATGATCATTGGATGTCATCCACGACAGCTTATCTCTCACATGGGCTTAGCGCCGTATGGAGGGAGCTCAGAAGGACTCGGGCACATGGTACATGATGAGTCGCATCTCATTTCATGGCATGACATGTAGGATTCCATATATAATTGACATGTTATTGTTGGAATGTGATTGTAAAATGTTGAGTGAACATTGTATGTGCACTTAGGTGGGGAGTAGCCATCAGAGAGGTATTCTCATCGGGTGCGGTTCACCTTTAGGGACAACCCTTTCGTGCAGTGTGGTCACATCGGTAAGGCGGTCGACGAGGCCGTGATTGTGAAAAAAAGGTCACTTGTGGCCTTAAATAAAACTTTTTGTAAAAGTGCTAGGACAACTGAACTGAAGAAGTGGTATTTTGTATAAAAGAATTGTAATTGTTCTTTTCGGGACTATTTCCATATACGGTATGTAATAACGGTAAAGAGGCTGAATGGATTCTTATGGACCCACTTTTAAGTGTATTACCTCATATTTTAATTTAAATATGAATGAATGGGTTCCAGTGGAAGGGACGGATCGAGGTGGTGCCAAGTAAATCTCAAAGAACTGATGAGTAATCGTACCGTCCGTACCAAGACTTAGGTGCACGATGACCCAAGGTAGAAATTCCTGCAGTCGACGGCTAGTCAATGGGACCCTCGGAAATTGGGGTGTCACAGATTTGGTTCAAGGTTACAGTTAGTCTTATGTGTACGGACAATCTTTCTATCCATGGCCCTTCTGACACCTAATCACTCCTTATGGAATTTAAAATGGACTCCCTCCATTCCATTCTCTATTGCATCACACACCCATTCCCACATTACATTAATAAAAGATGAAGAAATTAAAGGACATCATCTTACACCAAAGGTGAAAGACTTTTAACATGTAATACCTCAAAGAGTATCTGCACTCCACACTCCTTCAGCACGTCCGGACTTCCCTTGTTCTTCTTTAAGCTATGCTTCTTAAATCCGTACTGAGCATCTTTCAAAGTCCCAAATATATAACCTCCTATATTTGGTTATGGAAGACTAGATAAGGTTGGATCATTATCCTAGTATGCCTTCAAACCTACCTTGAATTACATTCAAATCCCTTAAGCTATCACCGCGGAAATAGGAGACTTGCTGCCCAAGAATTTTTTTCATAATAGAATCCTTATTTGATTCCAATTCGGGTTTGATAGCCTAAAAAAGCGATCTTCTTGATTTTATCCTTATCTGCTTGCCTATATGATCTTGACTTGATCTTTATCCTCTTGCCTAAAAGATCCTGACCATAGGTTACTTGTTTCCCAAGTGCCTACCAAGCTAGCGCACCCACATGCCTAAGACCCGCTCTACTTTTAGTCCGAACTCCATCATTGGACACATCCCGCAAAGATAGGGTTGCCTAGTCCGAACTACTTAGTCCTAGGGACTTCGCCCACCTTCAAATCTTCATCAACCTTCTCTGAAGACACTATCTTTTTGTGGAACCCTTGGAATGAAGATATGAACAATTATGAACCTAAGAGAAACTACCAAAGAGTATAAAACAAGTACATTAATAAAGCTAATGAACTTGTGGAATTCCTTCAAACATAAATTAAAGATGCTCCTATCTGGTTCTATGAAGCCTAAGGGTGAAGTCCTAAAAGATTCTAGGAAAGAATGTAATGAGTGTAAATAACTTAATGACCAATGCGTTGACCATCATTTAATGTAGTAAGAATTTAATTATGATCTACAACTCATTTTCATAGTTTTTGTATATTGCATAGTTATTTGAAGACAATATTTTAAATTTTGATTATTTGTGTGTGGGATTATAATACTAATCCATGAACAACTATTAATAAATTGACTCATATAGCTTTATATAGTTTATGATAATTAAAATCAAAATTTTTTTTTCATCAAATGTAAGGAACTCTAACCGCGGGAAGCACCTGATACGCAAATCGCAAAGGGAAGTGTCCATGTTGTTCGCATCAGATACGTGTCGGACGTACCACTAACATGTCGTTGACCAACTAAGAAGTCAAAGGCTTTGGACATGGCTAGGGCACGGACAGGACACGATTGGACATATTTTATGGACTTTTTATTTTATTTTATAAAATTATGGATTTACATTCACAAAGTATACTGCAATCCGACCCTAATTTTTAAAAAACCATAACCTTTTGAATTTATTTGGTTATTTTCTTTACTTTAGCATTCTTTCAAATATCTGTAAAATATTTGTGAATATTTTTACAAAAATATTGGTAAGGCAAAAATTATATCAAATTTGATGAAAATATTTTTAAAAATGTCTAAAAATGACCAAATTAAGCAAAAATATATGTGTTAAAGACAATATTCATATTTAGTTGTCAAAAAAATTCATAGCCAAAAATGTCAAAATGAAAATTGACTGTTGCATTTAAAAATTATTCAAATATTAAAACCTTATTTAAGATCAAATTAAAACATGAATTTCATATAATAATCATAATTATTAAAATTAAATATTCAAAAATCAGGTTTTTTTTCAAGCTATATAGATTAGGGCTAAACATTAAAATAATCTTTTAATTAGCATGGCTTTTAAATATCATATACCAATTATATTTAAAAAATTATATTTAATAACTTAATATCATATTTAATATTATTTTCCTTGTGATAAAATAAATAAATTATTTTTCTTTGTTTTAAAAGAAATGGAAAAGGGGAAGGAAAATAATTTTATATGAGTTAATTAGTTAATTGTAGTAGTGTTAAGGAGAGATAATATTTGTAAGGATAATTATTTTTTATTATTTTATTCCCCCGTTATGTCCTTACTGTATCCTCGTGAGGCCAGTTTTTTTTAAATTTATCGTACCCTCACGTCCCGTCGCTGCCAGACCCCGTGGCCGTGTCCGTGCTTCCTAGATTCTAACTAAAACAAATTTGACCGCTAAATCTATAATTGGTCCAACCATTTGATCAATATAAGATATAAGTTGAATTATGTTATTTGTGACTTTTTTCTTTGATTAAATTAAGAAGATAATTATACTTCTCAAAAAAAAGCTTAAATTCTTAGTATAGATTATTTTTTAATTTATTTTCTGTAAATGCGAAACATTATCAAGAAAATTGAGATAGTCAAAGTAATTATAATAGAAAATAAATTTATTAAATTATTATATTATTTAAATTTAATAATAATTCTAATTAGAATTTACCTTGCATTGATAGGAGCCATTGAGTCTATTATTCTGGCTTAAATCGAGGCCGCCCAAGTTTTCAAAAATAGATAATTCTGTAAAATGATGCAAAAATTAAAATAAAGTTGAAAAAAATGAAAAATTATAGTAGAGTAGTTACCAAGGATATTAAATGGAGAAGCAATACATTGGAAAGGAAAAAATCCTTCAATATCGTTGTTGCTTACAAGTAGAGCTTTTAGAGATGTGAGTCCACTCAACTGTTTTACTATGGTCTTGTTGAACCAATTACCGTCAATGTTTAAGATTTCCAGTTTTTTTAGTTTGGATAAACCTTTTAAAACCTACAAGAAGATCAAAGAAAGTAAGGCCTTAATATTTCATAGTTTTGAAAAATATAAAGTTCACAATTAGTTATAACCTTCTTAGTTACTAAACCTATAAAAATATCAATATGTATTGTTTAGATTCTTAAGAAATAATTATATTATCACTAGTATAGTTATTATCCCAATGTTAAGTAGATTTAATTTTTCTGATATCATATTTGATTAGTCTTATTTGTTTTTTTTCCTAATCTAGTAGAAGACTTAAAAAGAAACTATTTAATATTAATGTTGTTACAGTCATATTACATATGTCTAGCCTATTTATTATTTTTCCCAATTAACAAACTTAAATTCATAGGTTTATCAAGCCTTAAACTTGATTGAATAGAGGATCAAAACTGACTTTCATCAATAATGGTATCAAATGTTTCTTAATAAGAACAAACTAATGAAGATATCTAATGTTAGCTACTTTAAGAAACCAATTTATTCTTTTGCCTAGAGAACAAAATCTAAACATACAAGTTCTTGATTAAAGAAAGTGCATGCTCTCTTACATTAACTTGAGTATCAAAGTTTAGTTATTTGATAGATAATAAAAAAACATTTTCCAAAGGAAGACCAAACAATGATGAAAGAACATAATACTTTTGAATCATGAACATAAGCCCACTTGTTAATAGCACAATAAGGTTCTATATTCAAGTATAAGTAATGATAATAGTGACAAGGATGTGAATCAAGAACAAGTAGCTCATGTTTTTTTATTTACTTCAATGATACGGATTAAAGGCTAGTTGATTGCAAGAATTTACACTAAATTAATCCTATACTTTAGATTGACTATAAACTTGTCAGAGAGGACAAGTACTGCATAGCCTTGCCATATAAACAAAACTTTGTTTTGAACTTTCAAAACAAGGTTGATCTCACTCTACATTTACATTGGCATGCAACTAGATTCAACTCAATTGGTCTTTATTTTTCTAGTACTTAGTGACAGCCAATGATGGACATATAAGTCTATGCCTTCAACCTTCAACCTACTAAGTTTTGGGCATCAAGCCAACTTGCTAACTATATTCTAAACAGATATGCATATATTTGTGAGTAAGGAATTGATCACTTTCCATTAAGCCAATTTTTAGTACTCAACAAGCTTTCCAAAGTGTGCAAGTAGTGACAAAAAAAATAGAAAATTTATACTTAATGATGAGTAATCCCATTGATAAAATGGTGACAAAAAATTTCATTTAAACATTATAATTTCTGATGATGAGTAATCCCGTTAATAAAATGGTGATAACAAAATTTCATTTATATTTCTCGTCATATTAGTAATATCATTTATTCACATAAGTTATCACACATTGATAATCCCTATTTATAATAAAATAACATTCAATTTAGAAAATTGAAAGACTGGAAGACCTATTTGTGATCATGCAAATAAAGAACAAGTGGCGGTCCGCGCGATATGTGTTGGACGACCACGTGACGCTGCCGTCGACCAACTAAGCTCAGCGCCCGGATACTTACGCTGCGATGTCACTGACATATCATGGATTTTTTTCTTTGTTTTTATTAAATTATAATTAACATTCAGTACATTACTAATCCGACCCGAATTTTAAAAACTATAACCTTTTGAATTTATTTGGCTATTTTCTTTTACTTTTAGCATTCTTTCAAATATCTCAGAAAATATTGGTGAATATTTTTACAAAAATATTTAGATGGCAAAACTATATAAAATTTGATGAAAATATTTTTAAAATGTCTAAAATGACCAAATTAAGCAAAAATACATGTGTTAAAGACAATATTCATATTTAGTTGTCAAAAAAATTCATAGCCAAAAATGTCAAAATGAAAATTGACCGCTGCAATGAAAAATTATTCAATTATTCAAACCTTATTTAAAGTCAAATTAAATATGAGTTTTAGATAATAATCATAATTATTAAATTAAATATCTAAAATCAGGTTTTTTTTACAGCCATAGATTAGGCTAAAAATTAATATAATCTTTTAATTACATGACTTTTAAATATCATATACTAATTATATTTGTAAAAAAAATTTATATTTAATAACTTAATATCATATTTATTATTTTCCTGTAGATAAAAATAAATAAATTATTTCTTTCTTTTGTGTTTTAAAAGAAATGGAAAAGGGATGAAAATAATTTTATGAGTTAATTAGTTAATTGTAGTAGTAGGTAAGGATAATATTTGTAAGGATAATTATTTTTTATTATTTTATTCTGTTATGTCCTTACTATATCCGTATACTAGTTTTTTGGAATTTGTCGTATCCTCATGTCTCGTCATGTTGTATCCCCGTGGCCGTGTTCATACTTCCTAGACTGTAACTAAAACAAATTTGACCGCTAAATCTATAATTGTTCCAACCATTTGATCAATATTAGATATAAGTTGAATTATTTTCTTTGTGACTTTTCTCTTTGATTAAATTAAGAAGATAATTATACTTTTAAAAAAAAATGCTTAAATTCTTAGCATGGATTATTTTTTTAATTTATTTTCTTGTGTAAAATGCGAAACATTATCAAGAAAATTGAGATAGTCAAAGGAATTGTAATAGAAAATTTTATTAAATATTATATTATTTAAATTTAATAATAATTTAATTAGAATTTACCTTGCATTGATAGGGAGCCATTGGAGTCTATTCCTGCTTAAATCGAGGTCACTAAATTTTTTGTAATGATAATTCTGTAAAATGATACAAAAATTAAAATAAAGTTGAAAAAAATGAAAAAATATAGTAGAGTAGTTACCAAGGATATTAAATGGAGAAGCAATACCTTGGAAAGGAAAAAATCCTTCAATATCGTTGTTGCTAACATCTAGTGCTTTTAGGGATGTGAGTCCACTCAACTGTTTTACTATGGTCTTGTTGAACCCATTACCGGCAATGTTTAAGATTTCCAGTTTTTTTAGTTTGGATAAACATTTAAAACCTACAAGAAGATCAAGAAAGTAAGGGCCTTAATATTTCATAGTCTCGAAAATATAAAGTTCATAATTAGTTATAACCTTCTTAGTTACTAACCTATAAAACTATCAATACGTATTGCTTGATTCTAAGAAATAATTATATTATCACTAGTATAAGTGCATATCCCAATGTGTTAAGTAGATTTAATTTTACTGATATCATATTTGGATTACTCTTATTTGCTTTTCCCCCAATATAGTAGAAGACTTCAAAACAAACTATTTAATATTAATGTTGTTACAGTCATATTACATATGTCTAGCCTATTTATTATTTTTCCCAATTAACAAACTTAAATTCATAGGTTTATCTAAGCCATAAACTTGATTGAATAGAGGATCAAAACTGACTTTTATCAATAATGGTATCAAATGTTTCTTAATAAGAACAAACTAATGTAGATATCTAATGTTAGCTACTTTAAGAAACCAATTTATTCTTTTGCCTAGATAACAAAATCTAAACATACAAGTTCTTAATTAAAGAAAGTGCATTCTCTCTTACATTAACTTTAGTATCAAAGTTTAGTTATTTGATAGATAATAAAAAAATATTTTCCAAAGGAAGACCAAACAATGATGAAAGAACATAATACTTTTGAGTCATGGAAAAACATAAGCCCACTTGTTAATAGCACAATACAGGTTCTATATTCAAGTACAAGTAACGATAATAGTGACAAGGATGTGAATCAAGAACAAGTAGCTCACGTTTTTATTTCCAATGATTCGGATTAAAGGCTAGTTAAGGATTGCAGGAATTATACTAAATTAATTCCATACTCTTAGATTGATTATAAACTTGTCAGAGAGGGCAAGTACTGCATAGCCTTGCCATATAAACAAAACTTTGTTTTGAACTTTCAAAACAAGGTTGATCTCACTCTACATTTACATTGGCATGCAACTAGATTCAACTCAATTGGTCTTTATTTTTCTAGTACGTGGTGACAGTAAATGATGGACATATAAGTCTATGCCTTCAACCTTCAACCTACTAAGTTTTGAGCTTCTAGTACGTGAGTAAGGAATTGATCAATTTCTTCATTGAGCCAATTTTTAGTACTCAACAAGCTTTCCAAAGTGTGCAAGTAGTGACAAAAAAATAGAAAATTATAATTTCTAATGATGAGTAATCCCATTGATAAAATGGTGACAAAAAATTTCATTTAAACATTATAATTTCTGATGATGAGTAATCCCGTTAATAAAATGGTGATAACAAAATTTCATTTATATTTCTCGTCATATCAGTAATATCATTTATTCACATGAGTTATCACATTGATAATCCCCTATTTATAACAAACTAACATCTTAATTTAGAAAAAATTGAAAGACTGGAAGATCTATTTGTGATCATGCATATATAAAGTTAAATTTAGTTTACTTTGGACAATGGATTTTGTTATATTTTTACAATGGTGTACTTTATTTCTTTATTTTTATGTATCTTAAGTTTAAACATCAAAAGAGTAATTTTGAAAATAGCATACCTTATGTGATCTGGATAGTGATGGTTGTTCATAGAACTTTGATAAATATACCTAGTTATGATCTTGAAAAATTTTGGATTATTTTCTTATGGGTGAAATTAAAATTTATTAATTGAAATTTTATCCATCTTAACTTTAAGAACTAAAATACTTATTTTCCTTTTGAACAATGTTATTTTTTAATATGCAATTTTTTGTTTATCTAGTATTTAATATTATTCAAATAGTCGTATGCACCGAATAGTCTAGAGTCCAATATTTTGTTATCTTACAAATTTTTAGAACTATATATAATTACAAATCTATTAAACTTTAAAATCCATAACTAGTTTGATCTTGTTTGATGTATAAATGAATATGCACTTCTCAAAAGTTCCTTATAATTTTTATCTTTTTGTTAGATGAACAACAAATAAGAAATAAAAATGAAGCACCATATTAATGCTTAAACATTGTTTTGATGATTGGCAACCTAGATTTCTCTAACTTGTAAAACAAGTTTCAAAAGGAGACTTATTTGTCATCCAATCAACAATGATTAAGGACTTAAATTAATGTAACTTGTGTAAGACCTGAGAAATTCCAATTTCTGGAAAAAGTTTAAAATTGTAATTTTGGTTACAAAATTGTAATTTCGGTTAAAATCTGAAAATTTATTCTAATATGGATCTCGATGACGAAAAGATTTCACCATTGGAATCGTTCCTCACGAAATCTACAAGACGCTGACTCTCTCGCCGACCCGAGATACTAATTTACATGTTTTTGAGGCATCGCGATCGGTCGTAAAACGATTTTTCGGCTACCTAAAGTCACATATAACATGTACTCATGTGCCATAAGTACATTTAAAGATAAACGCATTTAAAACGGACGACGATAAATACAAATGTCAAACTCGGGAAAAGAGGGACATAACGTATTAATGGAATTGTTTAAGCTGGGAAAGACAAACATGACTAGCTTGTCTTCCACTAAAAGAAGACCAAAAACGTGAATTGAGGGAGAGGGCAAGAGCTATAAGTAGAGTGAGAGTGTCACTTCTCTCTAGAATATCTGGAGATCCGATCGCCTAATTCGTCTGACAAGAAGCAAAGTCAGTCTACGCATCGAGGCTCACGCGCGCTCCGGCTATGAGCTTTGACAAACTCCGAGAGGTAGGGTTTCCTAACTTGGTTTTGCTAATTTTGTTTAAGTGTTTTTCAATGTTTCTGCGAACAGGCCTTCGTCCAGCCGGCTGACGGTCCCAAAACTCGGGGACCGACCATTTGAATTTATTGAACCAAAATGTCCATCCATGACCGTGAGGGGCTGTTTGGGAAGTTTTATTTCACAAATTATGTGATAAATCATGTATTGATTGAATGAGGCCTGAATGGTCAAACCCGGTTCATAAAGTGAACTGACGATGATAGATTTTAATAAGAAACTGAGGCTCTACTATTCCCGAGAATTGTGTTCACAAAATAAATTTTGTGAATTAATGCGTTTAATGAAATGATTTAGTCTAATTGCTCTTATGTTCATCATTAGCCTACGTGAGCTAATTTTGATGTGATGAAATGCGAATTACATAACATGATTGTGTGATTGAATTTTATATGAATATATGTATGTTTATATATTTACATGTGACATAAACTTGTAATGGAATTGGCATCATGCATCTATATGCACCGGGAGCACCACAGACGACAGAGTGGAGTGCAGTAGAGGGGAGTTTCAGAGAAAACTACTTATAATGTTCAAAATACAACATCTGAGGGTAGTCCACAAAAATATCAATCGTCGGAGACGGCCCAATTGATATACATCGGAGGTTAGTCCATAAATAATATCAATCGTTTGAGACGGTCCAATCTGATATATATTATTCGAGGTTGTCCACAACCAACAAACTAAGGTTTCATAATGTACGAGTGCGCAGGGAGCGTGAGGACTCGATATGAGATGATCAGCTAGGACATTCAAGTAGGATCATGCATTTGCTTGAATGTGTGTTTATTTCTAAACATTGCATATGCACTGTACGGAGAGTGTACTTCACTTTAGCATGATTCCACTCATCAAGATGTTTCACCCCGTCGGTGGATATTATTTTACAGTACAGGAGCGTATAGAGACTCGCCATCTTAAAGACTGAAGCTGTAAGAAAGTTTTATTGTGGCTTTGGGTTATGATGTATGATATCTATTAGAATTCTCTAATTTTAATATATGTGTCAGATAAGAGCAAAAATTTGAAACCTTGAAACTATTGGATATAGTTGATATATGTTTTGGCGAGTATTGTTCATGGCCCATAGTCGCTTTACTCATGTTATTGTTATATTGATGTTTGGGACATGTTATATGTAGGTTTTGTTTTTGGGTAGAGCTCCTCGTACAAAGGAGACTCTCCCCGATTTTCTTGAGAAATGTCGGGCCACCCGATATTTACGAGTGTTTCCACGGGTTGACGGGTAGTTAACGGACCCCCGGGATTTGGGGCGTCACAACTTGTAATTAGTAAACACTTAACAAGGAAGTGAGTAAAAAGATAATATATGAATTATTTACTCAAAGATAATCAACAATGGCCAGAGGATATTGTGAAAATTTTATACATTTTTTACAATGTTCAATTGGTTAAGTACATCCATTATAAACAAATATCTATATTAATTTTAAAGTCAAATCAAGTTATTTTGTTTGTAGGCATGGTTTCTCTAAAAGTTTTAGATCAGACATTGTATTTATTAATTACAAGTAACTCCTTAGAATTTTTTTTGCTTTTTATTTAAAAAATCAATAAATTGTAATTAAAGTTTTACTTTAACAATCTTATCCCTTAGGTTTGGTCTTTATTTCACCATGATTTCAACTCACTCAAGAATAAGTTCATTAATATTTTATTTAGTTTCATGAATGCTATACAAAACTTGAGTACAATTTTACTTTTAACTTGGTTATTATTTATTTACTATAAGAAAATTAATAGGCAATTTAGAACATTGCTTTAAAACAATTTGAACAATTCGAATTATAATATCGAAAATCTTGTGGTAAAATTTCTTATTAACTACATCAATGTAATGAATTTATTATTCTTAAATTTATTAACCTCAAGTTATCGTATATCTATGTAAAGGTGCATGAGTACGATAAGCCCTGGATTTAGGTAACATATGCCATGAAGAATAAAAAGAGTAAATCAGCAGTCGCAGGTGATACTTGAAACTATAATTATTTTTTTCATTTTGAGGGTAATTTTGTTAATTCACTATTATTGTTGTTTTGTGTCCTTGGCTCTAGGTTGAGAGGTCAATTTTGTTTTTGTGTGGCTTTCTAGAAGAAGTTAGTTAGGAGGGGAGGGGGAATTTGGGTAGAGAGGTGATCGACAGGGTGTGAAGTTTTTGGACTGAAACAGTACAGGCTTGAGTACTATAACCAGAAATTTCATCTCGATGAATACAATAATCAGATTTTATATTGTGAAATTGCTTACTTGTGTTGGACATTGTGGAATCCATCGTTGATATCAGAGCTAGTATTTTCTTAGACCAAGCTGACAATGAAAGACATGACATCCCAGGTCGATTGAATAGAGGCTTGGATGGTGTTGCTGTAGTTGGAATTTCAATAAGAATTAGATGGACTACATTATATAGTCCAACAACTTATCCTAAGGGAAATATCGGTGGTGGGTGTAGCTGTGATAAATCATCATGAGAGTTCAATAAGTGCTCTTAAGGAAGGAATCCAATAAATCAAATAGCTGCTGCTAATAATGGGTAAGGTACCTTTGTCATCGTTTGCCCCTCTAAATTCTTCAAGCCCCCACAAAGCAATGTCACTGCAAACCGCGGGTGATTATGGGAAATCCATCCGCATCACGCCGCAACCCATGGGATCAAGGGCAGAACACCTCCCGCGACGCCTCGAGCTACTTATCTTCGACGGTGAGGATCCCGATGGGTAGATCTTGTAAGACCCGAGAAATTTCAATTTATGGAAAAAGAGCAAAATCGTAATTTCGTTTAAAAAATTTGTTATTTCGGTTAAAAAAATCCGCGATTTATTATCACGAATGGATAGCGAAAGCAGTTTTCGTAGTTGGAATGGTCTCGAAAATCCCGGTTAATGGCGTAAAATTTACGTAATATTGAGGAGCGGTCGGGTGTTGCGTTTTGAGGGCATGTTCAGCGTTTGGTCTTGGTAAAGCGTTCGATGCGGCAGCGCGTATAACAAATCTTTAAGTATTCGTAAGTGGTATGAGTAAATAAAGGATGAAAATGAATGATCGAGATAGTCATAGAATATCAGCGGAGAAAAAGAGAGTGTCAATTAAATTGATTAAATTAAACAAGGACAAAAACAGGAACAGTGGCTACTCTTCAAAATTGAGGCCAAAAAAGCAAAGAGAAAAACAGGGAAAGGGGAGACGGTCCAATGGCAAATGGAGGTTTTACAGTGTGAAGTGCTAACTACCAAATGATGGGCGTCAGATGGAGTACAGTAGTCTTCGGGACGAAGAAGGCGCTCTACCTACTTGGCGGGAGAGAACCCCGACCCGTGATATCTAGTTGGGGAGTTCTCAGGCACTTCAGCCAGGTAGGGGTTTCTGCTACTTGGATTTTGATAAATTTTAAGTCTCTTTGTGATGTTTGGTCGAATGAAGCGTGGTATCGATCGGTCTCAAACAGCGGGGCCAAATTGATATAATTTTGAAACAAAATTGGAGGCCGATCGTGTGTGATCTGAAGTACATTTAGGTTGCATTTTGTAGACTAATTTGTGAATTAAATGTTTGCTTGATATGCGTTGGATGGGAATGGCCGTGGTGCGGGGTTCATTAGAGTGAGCGGTTGATTTGTGATTTTCGGGAATAGTAACGAGGGTTTCACTATTCGAAACGATTCAAAATATATTTTGTGAAAATATGTGTTTAAGTCGATGATTTAAAATTAAATTGCTTCGTGTTTGATCATTAGCGATGAGCTAATTTTTGATGTATGAAATGAGAATTTCGTAACGTGATTAGTGTGAATTAAATTTTTGTAAATATATGCATGTTTATATTTACCGCGACTGGGATCAGACGGGAATTGGTGACATCAAGATTCCATATGCACCTTATTACCCCAGACCATGTGAGCAATGCATTTGCATTTAGCCTGTATAAAAATGGTTCTGAGGGTTGTCTAAAATATTAATTATCGTAGGGTAGTCCAAATTAAAACATCAATCGTTTAGACTTTTGCCCAATGAGATTCATCTGATGGTAGTTCATACACATAATAATAAACAATCTGCCTTGACTTCTGCCTCAATTGATATATATACATCTAGAGAGTTGTCCACTAACAAAAACAATAATTTCATAATGAGGCTTAGCGAGTGTGAGAGAGTTCGTGAGGACCTCGTGACTGGAAGCTGGTCGTGGCAGGTATTATTCAAGTAGGATCATGCATTTGCTTGAATGTATGTTTATTTTGGAACATTGCACTGCACTTAGGTAGAGAGTAGCCCACTTAGGGTGATTCCACTACGAAGCATTAGCTCACCCTGTCGAGGGATATTATTTTACGAGTACAAGGAGTATAGGACTCCGCTCGTCCTAGGGATTGAGGATTGTAGAAGAAAGACGGGGGTCAGGCTTTGCTGATGATATATACATGTATTGAATGTTAGAATCTTAATATGTGTCAGATAAAGGAGAATTGATTAATTCTCTTGTAACTATTGGATATATATCGACTCACATTGGTATGTATATTGAGTACGCTTATGGGCCCAAGTGGTCGTATTGACATATATTGCATATATTGGACTGTCTGGGACAGGTAAATGCGTAGTTTTATACAAGTATCAGATTGGGGCAAGAGCCCCGCACAAATGGCATTCCTCGCCCCGATTCGTGGAAAATGCCCGTCACCCGACATTCACGGTCATTCCGCATGCGTTGATTCGTAGTCAACGACCCCCGTGTTTCAAAGGCCACAGCCTTGGCACGTAGCCCAGATACCTGGCCACTCAGGCTTGAGGATTTGGGCTTAGGCCATAGTCTTTGAGGTATAAGAACATCACCACTAGGTGTGGTTTGATGTTGAGTTTAGGTATTAGATTACCTAGGAAATCACGGGACAAAACTAGGACACTGCATGCATGTGTTTGATGTGTTTTGTGTGATTTGATGAAACATTGTGTGAATGTTTGATGAATGGTATATATACCATGTCATGTTGTGTGAATGTTAGCGCTAGAAAGTTTCAGCGACCTAATACAGAATGAAGCTTTAAAATTTTTACAAAGCACAAAACTGAACAAAATGAGAAAGAATAAACTTTATAAATTTATTTGGCCTATTAGGTGATGAAAATAATTTTCTAAGTTGAAGAAAATCAGAGAAAATAAATTTTTTATAAATTTATTTGAGTATGGAAAATGAGAAAATAAAATATATGTATAAATAATTTTTTCAAAATTTTCCAGTAGCTGGAAATAATTGGGAAAAAAAAATTATTAAATTAAATAAATTTAGACAAAATTTTCAAAAAAAAAAAAATTCAAAAAAATGAAATTTTTGTTGATAAAAAATGTTTTAAATGCATTATTGATTGTCTTACATTACTTGTAAATGCAAGGACAATGGGTATACACTGATTTATGTGTATGAATAGTGTCTCGGGGCGGTGTTTATGCCTTAGAGATACTAAACTGTATTTAACTTGCCATTGATTTCCGTGAGATGGCTAGTCGAGGACGAGGACGTAGAGGGTGTCCACTGAGCACGGCCGTGCACCACGCTTGTTCGATCGCCAGACTTCACCGATATCGGTAGGTGAGTTGCCAGGCCGCTATCGCAGGCCGGTATGGAAGGTGTAGACAGAAGACCCAGTAACCTCCGTGAGGTTCGTGGCGCATCATCCATCCGTAGTTATCTCACGAGGAGGAGATCATGGTGATAGACCATTGGTTTATGCATCGAGAACGGTTAGAGGCTATGGAGATTACCTTGACACCACTCGTCAGATTGATTATCGCTGCTCTAGCTAGAGTGAGGCCCATGGCAGTGAATGGGCAAGGACCTCTAGAGACCTGAGAGCCTTTGTTTGTGAGTTCTCCCTAGGGATTAAAGTGCAGAATAGGTATGACATGTCGAGGTTACAGTTAGAGACCCAGATTTTACTTATATGACTTTATGATCGCGAACATGTCGTAGCCTGGCGTCATCCTGCATTATCGTACTGGCTCATGTGGTCGCGACATCGACAGAGCGTAGAGGTTTTCACCGCCATTAATGCCAGACTCGCACTGTGGTGGCATTCAAGGGGACAAACATGATATTTTTCCGACGCATACGCAGTCCAGTGACAGACAGCTAATCCTGCCGGGCAGAGCCCACCCTGGGAGGACAAGGAGAGCGACTTAGATCTACCTCAGTAGTGTATGCGAGTATGTGGATGTTTTTCCGATGAAGCACAGATTACTCCACGTAGGGTCAGAGACTTCCTAAGATCGAGTTACACTCGTACTTCACCCATTTCTATGACTCCGCATAGGGAGTGGGACCTGGGCTGAGTCAGAACTCGCAGTCCGCCTATAGAGCTACCGGACAAGGGGTTCATTAGACCGAGCACTTCACCATGGGGCGCCCATCTGTTTGGCGAAGAAGAAGCACAAGATCTTCACCAGTGCATTGACTACAGCAAATGGGGATCGTGGTTACGATCAAGAATTCCAGACCAAGTATCGAGGATCGATGAATCGGCTTCGATCGGCCGAGAGGAGCGCAGTCTACTTCCAAGATAGACCTTCGTGACCGGTTACCACACTGCGTTAGGAGACGTGGTATCCTCAAGACGTCATAGACGCCAAGCATGGGCACTTTGAGTTTACTTATGATGGTTCTTCGATTGACAAATGCGCTCACGTGATTCATGGATCTATGCATAGGATATTCCAAACTTATTCAGATCGGGCCGTAGTCTTCGTGGATGACATTTGATCTACCTCACACGCAGGAGCATGAGTATCATTCGAGATCGCCTACGCCTGTTAAGAGACCATCAGCCGTATGCTAAGTTCGCAAGTGCGAAGCCTCGCTTACCGGGTGCGAGGTTCGATACGTGGTGTCGGCATCGGGGAGTGTCGGCGACCAGAAGGCTGGAGGCAAAGGATGAGTTGGTAGAGACCGAATGTCAATCTTCAGATACGTAGTTTCGATCGGCTGGGTATTACGAGAGACTCGAGAATGGGCCGAAGTCAGCCCATTCAAGTGTGATCGTAGGACGCCTGCTGGACTCCATGGTCGGGACGGTCCCCGGGAACATAGAGAGAGATCGAGGATGCCTTGAAAGCACTCGAGGTGGGTGTTGGTAGCTGAGGAGATCTGCCTCTTTAGTTCGCAGAAAGAAGACTTCTCGCTTCACATTTAGTTTCAAGACCAAAAATGATCGGGCAAGAATGCAAGTGTGTGATATGTTATTTCTATCGACAAACAACATATGAGACAAGATTGCCTCCTTAAATGTGGGATCCCGTGAATTCGGGACAAGAAGCCCCGTTAGTCAGAGAGAACGTGAGAATATACTGGCTTCATTCCTCCACACCCAAGATGGCCTGAGTAAATCCGCTTTTAGTTTTGGTTATACAGCACTCCCAAGAATGCATAGGCCTGAGGCCAGTGTGGGTCAAGTCGTGGACGGATCAGACAGCAACTAAGCGTGGTGGACCTTAAGGTGGTAGACGTATTGGTTGTTGGATGTTATCTGGACATCGGATGAGTCGACGCCCATCGGTTGTCGCACCGAGACCTTAGCCTGGTTGTCATAATTTATTAATAAAGATTGGATTTGAGCTAAAGGTTAAGGCCCTAGGAGAAGCCAAGATAGATGTTTTTCCCTAGGAGGGGGAGAGAGTTGACCCGATAGGCTCGAGAGTGACGATCTCCGAGATTCTGTCACAAGGGAATCCGACAAGGTGTCATAAGATGGCATGTATCAAGGTCAGCACCCAGAACATCGCCGAGCCCGGTGTGGGTGCACAAATTGCATCTGCATCACTCCAGGAGTGAGGGTCGAGTTTGTCTTGAGACTACGTCCAATGAAGCACTCTGGGCTCACCCGTGAAATGACGTAGTACTTGGGGAAAAAGCGGGCAAAGCAAAAAGTGCTCAAGAACTCCCTAAGGTGAGAATCCTGGAGTTAGGGTGTAAGAGACCAGAGGAGATATCTTGAATTTCTGCAGGAATGCAATTGTGCTCAAGTGTAAGTCGAAGAAGTATGTCAGCTTCGAGATGAAACCTGACGGACAAAGTTATCACGCAGACTTGTAGCCGCGGATGAGTTAGAGTGACTCGAGATTCGATAACCTCGAGATCAGATTGGTGTTGCCAGCCGCAAGGGCCCCAGATATGGATGTCATTCATGACATGGACTAAAGTTGATGGTCCATTGGATTGTCATGATTGTGACCTTGGGAAGGTCGATACACACCAAGCAAGGGTCAGGTGTGGTTACGTGTCAGGTCGATTATATACAGTGTTGGGAGGACATGCTATGAGCATGCTGGCCCGAATCATAAGGGTAGCTGAGAGGAGCATTAGCCCTTAGTGGAATTCGCCACGGCCAATAGTTATCAGCGAGCATACGGATGGCAACTGTGCATGAGGCCGTATGGGAGGCCAGCAGGTCATCATATAGGGTCGGACCGAGGTGGGAGAGAGCTCCATCACGCGTCCCGATATGATTAGGAGACATCTTCGAAGGTGAGCTTGATACCACAACGCCTTCTCACTACTGCAGCCTAAGAGCTTGCGTCGATGTGCGACGCCGACCCTTAGAGTTCGAGTACGGATCATGTCTTCGCGATGCCTAAGAGGTGAGTGGGTCGTTCCCAAGCGCGGAAGCTATCGGAGATTTATCGGGCTCTTCGAGGCACTCGAGAGGATAGGCACCGCCGCTGGGCATCGCTGGCATTACCGCCTGAAGACGATAAAGTGTCCACGGCAGATTTCAATTTCTCCATGCTCCAAGCATACCCGCATCTAGCTCATGCGGGGCGACTGTGTGGATAGATCGAGGCTGGGACACTGACGGACCTTCTCGAGGGAAAATTCAGCGGTGCATTGTTGGAGGTCGTGGATCGTTTTTACACGCAAGACCGTGAGGTCAGTGAGAGTGTTATACGCAATCGCGGCAGAGTCAACGCGAGCGAGGACGCTGATGCGCCATCTATCCTTCTTATTTGCGACGCAGTATCGCGGCTTGGGCCGCTTAAAATTTAAATGACTGTTTACATGCATGGTAGAGTGCATGTTGCATATGCATGTGTTTGATAATGATCGTTTCGAATTTTGGGACGAAATTCCTTTTAAGGAGGGGAGAATGTAAGACCCGAGAAATTCCAATTTATGGAAAAAGGGCAAAATCGTAATTTGTTTAAAAATTGTTGGTTTCGGCTAAAAAACTGCACTTAATATTCAGGATCTCTGATGACAAACGGAGCCACCGTTGGAATCGCCTCGAAAAATCCGCTAGCACGAAAATTGCAATATTCCGAGACGCCGAGTCGGGCATGTTTTCTGTGCATCAAGCCGTGTCAGAAACTGGCTTTTCGATGAGACGAAAATCACATATAACAAATACTCATGTTCCATGTTTGTGATTAGTAGAGCAAAAGTGATTAAAATGACGGCCGAGATAGTGCCGAATATCAAAACTGGAGAAAAAAGAGAATTAATCAATTAAATTGATTAAGTCACTAAAGGACAAAAACAGTGAATCAGTACATTCTTCAAAATCGAAAGCCAAAAAGTTAAAGAGAAAACGGGGGTGCGGGAGACGGTCCAAGAGCGCAAAAGCGAGGTTTTATAATACTGGGAGAAGATCTTCCTTCTCTCTAAAATATCGGGCGATCCTCGACTGGTCATAGCCGGACGAGAAGGAGAACCGGCTTCACGCGGAGAGGGCTTCGCTGCGGGTACCAGATTTGTGTTTCCTCAAACTCCTTGAGGTAGGGTTCTCCCTTACTTGGATTTTATTCCTTCTTAAGTACTTGTCGATGTTCAGTCGAATGAGGCCGTGAGGTTGCCGATCGGTCCCAAACCTGGGACCGACTGATATAATTTTTGAAACAAAATCGGAGCAATGTGTGTGAGTACTCTGTTTGGGTGCATTTGTGATAATTTGTGCATTAAATGTTTACTTGATATGCATCGCCTGAATGGCCGTGAATTGGGTGTGTCTACTAAGTGAACTGCTGATTTGTGATTTTTCGTGAATAGTAACCTAGGGTTTCACTATTCTCGAAACAAGAAAGTTCTCAAAATATATTTTTGTGAAAATATGTAAGGTTTGGTCGAGGATTTAAATTAAATTGCTCGTGTTTGATCATTAGCCCAAGTGAGCTAATTTTGATATATGAAATGAGAATTTACATGACATGATTGTGTGAATTAAATTTTTGTAAATTTATGCATGTTTATATATTTACCTGTGAATTAGACTGTATTGGAATTGGCATACATGCATTCCATATGCACTGGACATCCCAGACTGGCAGGAGTTAGTGCATGACGAAGCCTAGGAGAAAAATGGTTCGAGGGTTGTTTAAAAATACACCATCTAGGGCAGTCCAAATTAAAATATTAATCGTCTGAGACGGCCCAATTGATATTCATCTGAGGGTAGTCCACAAACAACATTATATCAATCGCCGAAGATCGCCCACCATATATATACATTCTGAGAGTTGTCCACTAACAAAACAATAATTCTCATACGAGGCTTAGGGCGAGTGTGAGAGCCTGAGACTCTAGATCCAGTTAGTCATGCAGATGATTCGCAGGATCATGCATTGCTTGAATGTATGTTTATTTTAACATTGCACCGCACTTGGGGTAGAGAGGTACTCCCACTTGGGGTGGCGATTCCACTATCGAGCATTAGCTCACCTCGTCGAGGGATATTATTTACGAGAGTACAGGAGCGTGCGAGGGACTCAAGCCATTCAGTGGATCGAGGATTAGAAGAAAGACGGTTGTGGCTTTGGTTGACGACATTTATATACAGTATTAATGTTAGAATCTTAATACGTGGTCAGAGCAAAGGAGAATTGATTTACCTCTCAACTACTGGATATATAGTCGGGACTCCATGATTGGCATGCATATTTGAAAATCAAGTGATGCAAATTTCGTGTTTCTACAGATCGATATATATCGCATATATCGGACTGCTCGGGGATGTAAACGGTGCTTTATACAAGATTTATTTCGGCAGAGCTCCTCGTACAAAGGAGACTCACCGATTGCCAGAAATGTCGAGTCACCCGACATTCACGAGTATTCCGTGGGTTGACGAGTAGTCAACGGATCCCCAGGTTTGGGGCGTCACAGATCTATAGGGTTGAGCACTATTTTGAGATCAATGGCCTTCGAGCTTATGCGAGATTGATTGCGAGCCTCCATGATTTGTGTGGAGGGCAAAGCCCTAGCTTGATATAATTAGGAAAAAGAGCACCACAAGTTTCGCCTCATGGGAGGAGTTTAAGAGGCTATTGTTGCTACGATTTTAGTCGAGCCAGGATGGGAACATCTATGAATAGCTGATGCTGTCATTACAAACCTCAACAGTATAAGACTATCGGCGACGGTTCGAGGTGTTATCGATGCCACTTCGTGGGTTAACTTCATCAATGCTCAAATCCGCCTTCATGAATGGCTTATGACTTGACATTTAGGCTAAGCTTCGGCAACTCGAACCAATAGGGTTAATGGGGAAGACGAGGGCCACATAGAAGATTGAGGAGAAACAGATGGCCTTGGAGACCTACCACATCGAGCTCTTACCGAAGTGGCCAAAACCCTTTTCATCAATCCCACTTGCAGGACAACATGCAGCAAAACACATGACCACTACACTTACAACGCCTCGAGCCACACGCCCTTTCTATTAGTCAACCCATATCCACCTAGAAGTGGCTAAAACCTTTTTCATCAATCCCACTTGTAGGATAGCATGTAGCAAAGCACGTGACCACTACACTTACAACGCCTCGAGCCACACGCCTTTTGCCCAGGTGGATCGAATACCTAGAGGATTATGACTTCACTTTGTATTACCATCTCGGTAAAGCAAATATGGTGGCTGATGCACTCAACCGGAAGTCACAAGGAGTGTTGGCTAGTGTGGATTCCCGAGAGTGGTAGATGCTCGAGGTCGCGGACAATCTCAGCCGCACCACAAAAATGCTTTTAGGTACTTCGGGGGAGTTTAAGGTTCACGCCTTCCCATCGGCAGAGTGATCGAAGTCACAGGATGTGGACAAGAAGGTATTGTCCATCAAGGACTGGTACGGCCGATGCAAAGACAAGTGATAGCCATTCACATAGATGGCAATCTTCAGAAGGGAAGGGTCAGGTTCCCGGGCCACAGATCTAAGAGAGGGGATCCTTCGTGGAGTTCCATCGTTCTATTCGTCGTGCATCCAAGTGGCACGAAATGTATCATGATCTTCGCCGCCAAAGACATCGAGGGATGTGAAGAAGCACGTTGGGGAGTTTGTTCGTTGATGTCTCACATGTTAGCAAGTAAAGGCTGAGCACCAAAGGCCAATGGGGTTACTCTAGCCCTTGGAGGTAGTTGAGTGGAAGTAGGAACATGTCACGATGGATTTTGTGATTCACTTGCCATGGACATCGCGAGGGCATGATGTTTGTGTGTGATAGTGGATTGGCTTACTAAGTTGGTACACTTTTTGGTTGTGCAGATGACCTTCACTCTAGAGGAATTCTGTAGGTTGTACATATAGGAGATTGTTCGATTGCACAGGGTACCAGTATCCATAGTATCATATCAGGATCCTAAGTTTATGACTCACTTTTGGAAGAGTTTCCCGCGAGTCATGGGGACACAATTGATGATAAGCACTGTTTTTCATCCCCAGACGGAGATCAGTCGGAGAGGACCATCTAGGCGTTAGAAGACATGCTACGGGCATGCGTCCTTGATCTTAAGGGTAGTTGGGAAGAGCATTTACCCATAGTGGAATTCACCGACAACAATAGTTATCAAGCAAGCATACAGATGGCACCCTATGAGGCACTATATGGAGGTTTGTCGACCTGGGTCCGCTGGACTCGAGGCGGGAGAGACCTCTACGGGTCCGGGATTTGGCCAAGGACACCTCCGAGAAGGTGTATTTGATACAAAAAATGTCTCTCATGGCTCGTAGTAAAGTGTAAGAGCTCCATTGACAATCCAAGGGCACTCTAGAGTTTGAGGCTCAAGTGATCATGTCTACTTGAAGGTGATGCCTAAGAGGAATGGTCGTTCGCAAAATGAAAAGCCACTCGAGGTATATTAGGCCCTTCGATGTGCTCGAGAGTGGTGGCACGGCTTACTCCACTATGCCACCAAGTTTATCAGGTGTTCATGCGGTGTTCTATGTCTCCATGCTCTGGAAATACACTCCAAATTTAACTCATGTGGTGGATTAGGGCGAGCTTGTTGTTGATGCAGATGGAACTTTCGAGGAGGGACCAGTATGTATCATGGATAGTCGGATCGTGCTCTTGCAAGGCAAGACTGTATACGATTAAAGGCGCTACGGCAAAGACCGAGGAGCGAGGAGGTAACATGGGAACACAAGACATCAGGCATGCCAATTATCCTTATTTGAGGATGAAGGTATATTAAATATTCGCGTTAAATGACTATTACATATGCATGTGATTTGTAAGTGTGTCGTTGCGGTGTGAATTTCAAGGAAAAATCTTTTGGGCGAGTAGAAGAATATAAAACTCGGTAAATTTGAAATTTTTCGAAAAAGGGCAAAACTGTAAATTGTCGCTACAGTATAGGCTATAGACCTGAAATTTTCTAGATCTTGGATGACGAAACGGACCTCACCTTTGGATTCATCTCGCGAAATTTAGTTACTTAGACGAATTTCGTCTAATTCCGAGATAGTAATATTTTTCACAATTTTTGGGGCGTAAGGTGCTTAATGGACCCCAAAAGCGGGATTTTTGAGAAAAAAAAAAATCTCGAAAGTGGAAAATAATTTGAGAAAAGTTTATTTAAAATAATTTGAACTTAGATCGAGATGAAATAAATCGTTGTGGGGTAAAAACTGACCCGGACAAGTTGTAGACACATAGAGTGACGTGAGCCACTCACTTAAACTTAAGTGAGAGGCTTGGGAAAAAATGTCCCATTTTCCTTTTCCTGTTTTTGTTACATGAGAGAGAGGAGGAAGAACGGAAAGAGAGCTTCCAATCTTCTCTCTTCGATCCTTGGAGTTCCGTCGGTCGGAATTTGTCGAGCCAAGAGTGAAAGTTCATCTACTCGACGTGGGCTACACTTGGATACCAAAAAGGAGGGGTTTCACCGAAGATCCAAAAGAGGAGATTTATAGAAATCAAAGATTTCAGGTTAGGGAGGCTTCCTACCCATGCTACTACGCTCCAAGAGGTGTGATTCTCGCTTCGGGTTTATTCTTCACTTCGGGCGTAAATGGGAGTCAGTTTTAGCTAGATGCCCCGCCTCAGTGCGAAGGCACGCATCTTCCAGAAGCTCGCTTTTCTTAGGCAAAGGGGTTTGCCCGTGCGTAGGGTGTGGTTCTCTGTGCGAACTCGGGAGTAGGTTTCAGGCGGCACCGGTTACCCCAAAGTAACTCGAAGTCCCACCGCAGTTGTCGGGGGACTTGCGGGCCACCAAGAGCCGGTTTGCGCCGCTGTGGGTTGTGGGCATTATATGATGTGCAAATTAGCCTTGAGGGTTAAAGGTTTTATTACTTGATTGGTGATAACATGCTTGATAATTGTTATTTGATAAATGTTCATATACGTGTGCTTATATATTGACATTGGAATGAATGTTTGTGATGGAAATTATATGCACGTGATATAATTGTCCATGATACATGGTAGAAATGTATGGTTTTATATTGTCCATATGGCATTCATCACATATGTGGCATGACATTAACATGCAATGGCGCATCGCATTGCATATGCACGGGAACATCGCATTTCATGGGTGTGAGTGCATGGTTGAAGTTAATCACCCCACTTGGTGATTGATGAGCGGGCTCGGTACAGTTGGACGAAGTCCAACAGAGTCGCACGGTTGCATGAAAATGTAAAACTGTGTCGAGTAATAGCAAGAAAGGCTAGATACTCTCGGCGGAAAGACCAGACTAGTCTCGTACACTCCAACTATGAAAGTCCAAAAGTAAGTCGAAGGTGTGCGGAGCCTACTAGTGAAGATCTCTAAAATTTTCTACCCACAAAAGACACATGGTTTTTTATAAGAAGTGATCATTTGAGGTGTAACATCCAAAAATTTTTTGGTTTATAAGCAAATGAATTTTGTTTGAAAATGATCATTGGATGTAATCCATTAATGACAGATTTATCACACATTGACATTTCATTGTGTGGTAGGAGTCGATAAAGACTCGGGTATGATGGGAGTCGGTAAGGACTCGGGTATGATTGGAGTCGGTAAGGACTCGTTTGTGGTGCATGAGTGAGTCTCATCTCTTTTCATGGCATGACATGTAGAATTCCAATCTAGGATTGCATATCTTGCTTGGAATTGTGATGTGAATGTGAAAATTGTTAAGTGTGAGAATTGTACGCAGACCAGGCGGTGGGTGCAGCCTCCCGTAGGATTTACTCTTACCGGGCATGGCTCACCCATACGACATTCAACACTCAAGGAAATGCACTAGCTGGGCGCTCTCATCCCACACGTGAAATACAAAGCTCTGGCTTGTCGCCGGATTATTTTTGTAAAAACTTTTGGAGTAAATCCATTTTGGCACGTGTGACGCCCCATTTCCCGGGGGTCCCGTTGACCACCGTCAACCTGCGGAAAACCTGTATGTCTCGTATCATGAGACCCATACATGAGTACAAATGGCCACGTTGGGCTCATACATCCATACTCACAAAATATACCCAACTATAATATAATAGTTTCAAAAGTTAATTACACTCTTAATACAAAACATATATTAAACTAGCCAGTTCTAATATATACACAAAACGTGAATCAAGGTCGCGCCTCCGCCGTCATAATCCCGCCTAAGGAGCGCCGCCCGGGCCGGTAATACCCGGTGCGGGGATCTCACGACGGGGCGAGCAATGCCCAAGAGCGAGCAACTCCACATGGGCGCTCCCACCTAAAATGCACACGCAATGGCACATCACAACATCCACATTCCCATACAATTCACAATACATACATGGAATGATTTACATCATGCATGAAAACGCGCTTTCCATGCCCATACCCCCGAGTCACCTATCGCCTCCCTCACATGCCGGCTAGCGTGAAAATCGCCACCGGGTAATGCCAATGACACCCAACACCGAGCCTTTGCCGATTCACCAACACCCAAGGCACTTGCCAATGGGCAAACCATCTCCAAATAATCCCGACTCTATCACTCAACTCTGAGTGTCTGGCGATGAACATGACCGCAGGTTTTCTCTAGGCATTAGAACTTTTCTGACACACCGCTGCCCTAACACCTATACAGAACTTTTTGGATAGTACCGCGGGTCTCTCACACCCATGCAGGACCTTTCGGATAATACCATGGGTCTCTTACACCCGAGTTCCAAGGACGCCTAACACACATTAATTATTTCTCATTTTATAATTTGATCTACGAGTCTTTATTGGACGTAGTCCCAAAGACAAACTCAACCTACATTCACCACGAATGGTGAATAACCATACCGTGCACCCACACCCGACTCAACGCGATGTCACCGTGCACATGAATGCAATGATGCCAATTCATATCCACCTAATGGCTCACACACAATTATATTTCATATATCTAAACATTGCGTTAACATTATTAAATTACATGCATTAACGATTCTTTTCCTCACACATTTTAAGCAATATTATGCAAACAACACACATGGACAATTCCAGTCTAACCATCAACTTGGACTGTTTTAATAGTCCCCTGTCAGTAATGCGGGGTTGTCCATGACAAACCCCCTCATTAAGCATCGGGCCTTCCACTTCTTTCGAACCAAAAATCAATGGCTATTCGCCTCTCACAACACTAAAACTACAATTTGCATAAAGATTCAAATATCGAGCAATAACACACAAATATAACACACATATAAGGCACAAGACCATTTTTCGCTTCAGATCGCCCGACCTGCCCAAAATGCATCCCGAATTTCCAAAGATTCGGGCCCCCACTTTTGGATCGATCAACGGCCACTCACGGCCTCATACCATCCAAACCATTTTAAATGGCTCTTAAGCCGAAAATAAACCAAGTAGGAGAAGACCCCTACCTCCTAAAGTTGTTGAAACTCCTCAAAACTGGTACCCACGCCAGAAATTTCTCAAATGGAAAGAACTTCACTCTACCAATTTTGACTCACCCGGGTCCGATCAAGCCGGAAAAATTTAGAGAGAAGTTGGAAACTCTCTCTCTAAAAACTCTCTTCCTTTCTCTTTCCTCTTTCTTTTCTCTCTCTCTTTTTCCCTCCCAAACCATTTGGGAGAAGAGAGGAGTTAAGATTGGGTCCTCTCACTTGCCACATGTTAACCTTCCATTGGTTGACTTGGATTACATCCCATCCCTTATCCATAATAGTGGATTTCCATCCACTTAGGAGATGACACATGTCTACATGGGCCCCACTTGGCTCTCCCTATTTGACTAATTCTGCCTTTGACACGTGGTACACCTATGGAGCCACTCACCTCGTTAAGTGTCCCGCACTCCCTGCGTTCAAAAACGTGAAATTCCAACCTTCTCAAAACTCGACGAAATTCGACGTGGCAACTAGATTTTGTGAGTATCTATCTTGCAATCTGTGGAAGTCCGTTTATCATCCTGAGATCCGTAGTACTCCATCTTTTGACTGAAATTACCATTTTACATTTTTTCAGAAAATTAGGATTTTTTCGGGGTTTCACAACATGTACTAATGTGTTAGTGTTAATGAGTGAAATTGAACTCATGTGTATATTTTTTTGTAAAAGAGTGTAATAGAACTCTTATGTAGTTTTATGTTAAAGAGAATTGTATTTGAATTAATATGGAAAATCTCCTTTATATAGTTGTCTGGAAATTTAGAGGCTCTGCCTCATCTAGGCGAAGGTGAACTTTGCCTAGGTGGAGCAGTTCGCCTAGGCTGAGCAGTTCGCCTAGGCGAAGGAGGGCTTTTCCTAGGCGAACCTGAGGTCGACTTGTGATCCAGGTTTTGCCTCTCCTAGGCGAAGCATGAGAGGGTGGGAAAGCCTAGGCGAACTTAGGGACTCTTGCAGACACTGTTTTCTTGCAGTGCTGAATATTGTGCAGGCTGGTTCTTGAGGTAGAGCTCCCCGTGCGAAAGGACTCCATCTGGTTTTTTAAGATTGTGGGGGATAAATGGGACACGACGATGTGGTATTGGGTCACACGATATCCATAGGTTTTCCACTGGTTGATAGGTGGTCAACGGACCCTCGGATTTTTGGGTGTCACACAGGGACTATGTCTAGATTGTAAAATGATGGGTCCCGGTAAATGGAACACAAAGGTGTGGTACTGGGTCACAGGATATCCATAGGTTTTCCTCGCTGGTTGGATATTGCTCAACCAACTCCCGCATTAGCCTCACATACCGTCCAATATTTCCGATAGTTTGTTCCATCAAATGTTGTAGGGGTTATTGTTGAAAAATTAGCCTCACCTTCCATGATCGAATTGCAGGTGCCTCAAGAAAAAGGGCTCTAATACGAATTGTCAATTTAAAAAAGGTAGAAGACACAAAAATTGAGAATGGGTAGAGAGTGGAGGAAGGAATACATATTTTTCTTAATTTAATAAAGCTTACTGCAACCTCCTATATATAAAAACAAATTACTAGAATTAAGGTCATGGATTAAGGAAAATCAAAATACTATAATCAATGACCTAAAATCAAGCCATGATTGAAAACAGGAAATCAAATACCAATCCCATAAATTGGGACTAATAACAAGATCAATAACTAAATAAAAATGGAAAATCTGTATTGCAACCCTAAACATTTAATTCTAATAAATGTTTTCTAGGCTACCTTTTGAGTTAATACTCATTTGTCTAATTAACTCATATTATCATTGTCAACATCAAGTATGTAATCAAGACATCTACCCCTTGATCTTGTAGCTTAAATAATTTATTTAATTTTCAAACTAAATTGTTGTTTATAATCATTGATTATCTATAAGAAAAAAGGAGTCACACATGCCTATGACCATCTTAGTTTATTAGTAGATATACTATTCACTATTTTTTCTAACTTTAATGTAAGAATGTTGGTTTTCACACCAATTAATGTAATTATAAAAAGTTGGAAGAAACTCTTGAATTGACTAGGCTCTATGAAACACTAACATTAATGTGAAACCCCGAGAAAATCTAATTTTTTGAAAAAGGGTAAAATAGTAATTTCAGTCAAAATCCGGAATTTTTCTAGATCTCGGATGACAAAACAGACTTTACTATTGGAATCGTCTCGCGAAATCTAGCTATCACGTCGACTTCTCGGCCGACCTCGAGACGCCTACTTGCACGTTTTCTCGAGGTACCTGGGCGTAGCTGGTAGGGGACATCTCGGGCACATTTCGAGCGGCTCACAAGCAGCCATGTGTCAGGTGCAGAATGAGTCAACTTGAGCTCAAGTGTGGGGCCCATGTGGACACATGGCATGATGCAATTGGAAGAAAATCCAAAGTGGGTGATAAAGTGGATAAGGTAATCCTCTCAACCAATTACAATTGGACATGTGGCAAAGAGGGGGACAAAAGAGGAGCTTTCTTCTCCATTTTTGCTGAATCCGGCAGTGGAGAGAGGGGAAAGCAGATTTTGAAAAATGGAGGGTTTTTAGAGAGAGAAAGTGCAACTTCTCTCTAGATTTCTCGGCTTTTAGATCGTCGGTTCGCGTCGGGCCAAGAAGCAAAGTTATTCTACATGGCAAGGGCTACGCGTGGGCATCAGTTTGGGGAGTTTCGACAACTCTAGAAGGTAGGGGTCTTTTCATACTCGGTTATTTTCGGTTTTAAGAGCCTTGTAAATGATTTGGAGTGTTTGAGGTCGTGAATGGCCGTTTGGTCGGTCCCAAAACTTGGGACTGAATTGTTAGAATTTTTAGAACTCGGCGCTTTAAGTACCGGACTCGACATGGATCGGCAGGGAAAGCCATGTGTTATACTGCAATAAATTATGGTTTGGGTGTTGTTGGCCGGAAATGGCCATGGATTTCGGTTCCACTTTAAAGCAGGAGAGGCTATCCACGGACAGCTCATCGTACATGTAGGGACCGCAAAAAATGCCCCAAGGCTTGTTTGGTTAAATGAAAAATGGTCCATGTGTTAATTGCATGAAATTTTCTTGAATTGGATGGCTCTAATCGTGTATGGAAAATGAGAGGTTAATGCATATAATTTAATGTGTTAACATGATGTCACAATTATATACAAATATAATTGTGTGTGAGCCATTGAAATTGGATTATTGATTAGTCCATGAGAGCTAATTTTGATGTTATTGATATGAATAAATAACATGTGGTATATATGTGAATTTTGTCGATATATGCATATTGATATATTGACATGAATTGTTTGGAAATTGCATAATGCATTCCATATGCACCGAGGCACCCTAGAACGATAGGCATGAGTGCATGACATGAAAGAAAATAAAAAGGAAAATGGTTGTGAAAGGAATTTCAAAGGAAGATTTTTCGAAGAATCGGGCTTCTCGAGAGTTGTCCAATAGTTCACTCCCAGAGGGAAGACCACGACTGCTTCTGAGGATTACCCACAGAATTCACCTCAGAGGGTTGTCCATCGATTTTTACCGAAACTCTGGTATGATGTTTTCAAGAACAAAAATCTGTTTTTAAACGACGTTTTTCGTATTTTGGCTTAGGCATGTGTGAGGAAAGCCTGAGGACTCGCGACACGAGACGGCATGTAGACATTCAAGTAGGATCATAATTGTTTTAATTGTGTTTATATGAACTCATTTACATGTGTGCAATTCTTAGGGGTGGGGAGTAACTGCGGTGACTGAGCCCGTGGCTCATATCGGCATTGCCCTGCCCCCGCCAGGATCATTATTTGCGTACGTGGACTTATTCGATGATCTGCTCACTAGAGGCCGATTTTAGAAGAAAGCCGGATTGTGTTTATTTGTAAAACATGCATTAGAACTCTTAAGTTTAATATATGTTTTGTATTAAGAGTGATGTAACAACTCTTGAACTATGGTGATATAGTTTGAAGTATTTTTATGAGCATGGATGTATGGCCCAATGTGGCCATTTTTACTCATGTATGAGTCTCGCAATATGAGACACACAGGTTTTCCGCAGGTTGACGGTGGTCAACGGACCCTCGGGATTTGGGGCGTCACAATTAATCAATGAACTTTCAAAATAATTACAAAGATGCGTTCAACCTTGGTTTAAATGTAGAGCTTAACATCCTAAGGACCTAGGTACAACACAAGCCTAGCTTTAAAATCACTTTTTAGCTCGAATCAACTAGAGAATTTCTACTCATAGAAAATCCATTGATCCTAAAAAAGAAATCTTGATTTTGTAGCCAAAAGCGTGTCACAACATTAAAGCTCATGCTTAATTTGGTAGGTACAAAATGTGATAAACTTTGGGGCTGGAAATCCTAAAGCCCATATAATTGCCTAAAGTGTCTGTTCCTAAGATAAGATGAAATGATTCTTTTATGTATAAAATCATTTATTTTTGTTTATTCACCTATTTTATATATCAAACATGAATCTAGGTATCTTTCCATCTGACATATATTTCAATATTTCTTTTTTGTTGATAGAAGAGTTTATTAATGCTACTAATTCAATTTTTATAGCCTTAATTTTGTAGTACATATTTTAGCATTATTTGACTATAAAAAAAATTACAATCTTAACAATGCATTCAAATCTAAATTACTTTTATTATCTTTTCACGTGAGTTATTCTTTGATGCAATTATAGCTATAGAGAACAATGTTTCATTAATTTTTTTTTTTACATTTTGAAATTACATTATTACTATTAACCATTTTCTACATTTGAAACTACATTATTACTATTAACCATCTTCGTGTTTTAGTCATAACTCATACACTTAGAATAAAGAATTTTTATCATCTAAAGATTTCAAGATAAGTTCATGGAGTACTTTTCTTTCATTGACACAGCAAGTCAAAAGTAATAAGCATTTTCATTATTTTTTCTTTAACCTAACTCTACACATGAATAGAAAAGTACATACTTTTTCTTTTTCAACCATTAGATTATGACACACATTGATTTTTATGCTTTTAAATCTCCCATGTAAATTTCTAAATGTTGTAAACCTAGAAATTCATTTAATTCTTTTACAAAAAAGCTAAATAATAGTCATACACAAATTGATGGGCAAAGAATGTCCATTTTAATTATGATCTTACATGATGCATATTTAACCAAAACTTCACTTTATATTTACCTTGCATGCCAATTAGTCGATTATCACTTAGGTCCAACATCATCAAGTTTTCCAAAGTGCATAATTCTGTGGCACCAATGAGGGGAAAATGACTGAGATGTTAACAATTTTAATATTTAACCCTTCATAACAACTACCACGACAACAATAACAAAAATAATCGCACATACCTTGGATATGAAGAAATCCTTCCAAATAGTTCCATTTTAGGGAAAGATTCTTAAGAGATGTAAATATATTCAATTGTTGCATCACAATATTCCGGAACCTATTACCGTCAAGCTTCAAGCCCCCTAGCCTTTTGAATATAGGATGCTTTTGAATTTTACAAGAAAATTATAAGAAAGTATAAAAGTTTTAGATTTCACATTTTGTACCTTGTAAACTATCTAAAATGTTTTAGCCCTGGTATATAGTTAGTAAGAAGCAGAGAATGAATTATTATCTTGTAGTTGATATTTATATATTATTACAATATTTTCACCTCCTACCATTTACTATTTTTTTTTTTTTGTATATTTATAATGAAGGAAGCCTTATTCACATATTAATTTCTTACAATTCAACTTTTTTTTTGGTTATTTAGGAAGGAAATTTCTTTTTCATTTCCAGCAAAAATATTTTCTTTTACCCTTGAAAAGTAATTCAAATAAATTATACAAACTTCTTTGCAATTTCCATTATGTCATCATCTAACAAGCATTCTTTGTAATTTGGATGTACTTCTATTTTCTAAAAATGCATTTTATATAAGATAGGAATTACTATTATAAAACCTAGGTAAATTTGAATTTTTTTTTTTAAATGACAAAACGGTAAATTGCCGGTACAGTATCAAATTTTTGTGATCCCTATGACAAAACAGACCCACCGTTGATTTGTCTCACGAATATAGTTACCTGCACGACTTCATCGACCCGAGATCGGTTTAAATTTTCACGCTTTTTCGTGGGGTGTCTGATGGACTCTAAAATGAGATTTTTGAAGAAAATCTTAAGTCAGAAAACAATTTAAAGGAAAGCCTCATGTAAGAGCACTGCTAATCAATCCGTGATGAATAAATTGCTTCGCTAAACACCCGAATAAGTGGGATACGTGAGCGATACGAGCTAATGTGATCCAAAGTATAAAGAGGGGGAAAATATCTCATTTGGGAAAAGATCTCCCATTTCCTAATTTTTTGAGCATAGAGAGAGAAAGGGAGAGAGTGAAGGTTTCTTCATGATTCATGGATTTCGCAATGGAATTCCTCGTGCCGTTAACTAAAGTTCATCACTCGACGAGGGTTACGATAGGCAATTAAAAGGAGAGATTTCACCAAGATTCAAAATGCGAGATTTGGAAACAAAGTTGGTTAGAGGTGTTCAAGCCTTAACGTTGTTTCCTACGTTCCAAGATGTATGGATTCTTCATATTTTGATTTTATTCCTACCTTGGGTCGTATAGGTTGTTTTGAAGTCGACAAATTTAGCTCGATTGCTTCAGGCATGCTATGGCATAAGCTGTAAGACCCGAGAAATTCCAATTTCGTAGAAAAATGGCAAAATCGTACTTTGACATAAAGTTGTTATTAATTTTGCTGCAACCGTAATTTATTCTCTATCTCGTATGAAAATGGATTGCAATCGCTGAATTGTCTCGCGAAATCTAGCTAGCATCGTAGCCTCGCCAATTCAAATAAATAAATTTACACGCTGAAAGATCGCGCTTAAAGCATAGAACTTATTTTTGATGCTACGAATTAATGATAACACGTACTCACGCATCATACACATGAGTAGATGAAGATGAAATCTGACGGCCAAGATAGCGCCGAATGTCAAAATCCGGGGTTAACGACATAAAACGCCATTTTCAATCAAGCTGGTTAGAAAAGGACAAAAGAGGTTAACATCAACCCTCTTCAAAAAGCAAAAGCGGAGAAAACGTGAGGGAAAGGGAGTTTGGCTGTATAAGCTCGATCTAATTTTCTAAAGAGAGAGTGTCTTCCTTCTCTCTAGGTTTTTGAACGATCCGACCGTCGACGCCTTCTGACAAGAAGGAAAAGCCGCTTCACGCGAGCGTCTACGCGCGGCATTTGAGCCTGGTGAGTTTCAACAAACTCCGTAAGGTGTGGCTTTCTCCTTCACTCGTATTTTTTATTCTTCGTTTAAGTAGTATGTTAATGTATGGATGATGAATTGTTCAATAAATCATGTATTGGTTTGTTTGAGGCCTAAATGGTCATGGAAACCCGAAGCTCATGGTTATGAACCGATAAATCAGGCGCTTGGAAGGAACAAGAATCCCAGTATTTTACTGCTCCCGAAACAAACATCACAAAAAATATATTTTTAAAGTAAAATACGTGGTTCGTCAAGTGGTTTAAATTGGAATTGCTCGTGTTTGATCATTAGCCCAAGTGAGCTAATTTTGATGTATGAAATGAGAATTTACATGACATGATCAGGTGAATTGATTGTTTTGTAAATATATGCATAAGCTTATATATTTACATGGGAATTAGATCGTATTGAATTGGCATACATAGCATTTCATATGCAATCGAACAATTCTAGGACTATAGGAAAGTGAGTGCATGAGACGAGTCTAAAGAAAATGGTTCGAGGTTGCCCAAAAAATATTAATTATCGGAAGGTAGTCCAAATTAAAAATATCAATCGTCGGAGCGGCCCAATTGGTATTCATCGGAGGGTAGTCCACAAACAAATAATATCAATCGTCGGAGTTGCCCAATTGATATATATACATCGGAGGGTTGTCCACTAACAAAACAATAATTATCATACGAGGCTTAGGCGAGTGTGAGAGAGAGCTTCCGTGGGGACTCGATCCGAGCTGGTCAAGGACATTCAAGCAAAGATCATGCATTTGCTTGAATGTATGTTTATTTTGGAACATCAGACCGCACTAGCGGAGAGTAGCCCACTCTCTAGTGGCGATTCCACTATCGAGCATTAGCTCACCCTCGCCGCAGGGATATTATTTACGTGCAATGTGAGCGTGCGAGGACGCATCATCCTGTGGATCGAGGATTAGAAGAAAGCCGTTGTAGCTTGCTGATGATATATACATGTATTGAAATGTCTAATTTAATATATGTATTGTATAAGAGCGAAAAATATTGTAAACTCTTGTAACTATTTGGTATATAGTCGATTCATAGTTAGTATGTGTATTATGAGTATCGTCAGGCCCAAGGGCCGACATACTCATGTGATTGGATATATCGATATATCGATATATTGCACCGTTTAGACAAGTATATGCGTGTACGACTGGGGTAGAGTTCTCCGTACAAAGGAGACTCTACCCAATTTTCTGAAGTGGTGTCGGATAACCCGACATCCACTTGTATTCCGCAGGTTGACGGTTAGTCAACGGACCCCCGGGTTTGGGGTGTCACATTTTGTGGCTTTAATTCAGACGGTTTTGGTTGCCGGTTTTATGGTTTTACTTAGGACGAGGTTAGGCCATGTTGAAGGAGTTGTTTTAGGTCAAATTCTCAAAATAATAACTACCCATATAATGCTCTCTGAACGCTATTTCATGGTCAGCCAAACCCGCAGCCTCTGGGTACGAAATTGCATGGGTTTCTGCACAACTGCACTCTCGAACCCTTTAAGCCTCCAACTTTAAACGACCATATTTTTTCTCGTTCAAACTCCGATTCATATGTTCTTGGACTCTATGGAAAGCTCTTTGAGTCTAGAATATGACCATATGCTGGTGGATGGCATTTGGTGCTCACATCTTTACTGAAAATTTGATTGTTGCACCAAGTGTTCTATTGTATTGACATGTGATGTGAAAATGACCCCACATACTGTCCATTGGGATTGATTTTCGATCAAGAAAAATGGGGAAATTGGACTAGTGTCCTTCATGGAAATTGTATATGTATATGAGAACTTGATGTTAGGCTTTTGAATCACCCAAATTGGACATCTATAACTCGAGTTATGTTCCATTTTCCGGGACTACCACAAGCTGCCCTGTTTTGACCCCATACACTATCCAAATTTTAGGACTGATTTTTTATTGGGAAAAAGAGGGAATTTAGATTCATGTTCTCTGTATGGAAATTATAGCCGCATCTCAGAAATTCATGTAGACTTTTCAATCACCCAAATCGACTCCGCATGCTTCAAGTTATGGTCCATTTCCAGATCAAGTATACTAGGTTGCTTAATGATTCAGGTCCGCTTTTAGACCGGCTGGGACTATTTTATGAACTGAGTTCGAACTATTATGTGGTCTATCGCGGGTTTGATTGTAGAGGGTGTTGTCACAGAATATGGAATGACACGTTGTCTCATTGGATGTTGATATATTGACATGAATGAAGTATTGTATGGACATTATATTTATTGATAATTTGCTCATGATGCATTAGTGATATGCATGAATAGAGTCATTCCATATAAAGATTCATCATATATGTGACATGGTAAAGACATGCAGTGATGCATCACATCGCATATGCACGGAAACATCACATTTCATGGGTGTGAGTGCATGGTTGAAATAAATCACCACATTGGGTGATCAGGGTAGGCTCTGTCGTTAGGATGGAAGCTCCAATAGAGTCGCACGATCGCATTTAAACGGAAAACTTGTATCGGTAATGTAAAGTAGATGGGGATACTTCCTGCAAAGACCCAAAGAGTTGTGGTTAGAAATGATTCCCAATGGTGAAAGTCGGTGAAAGTGTTGCAAGGCATGAGAAGTTTGCGGTGGGACCCCAGAAATTCACTACCCACAAAAAGACACATGGTTTTGAAAATGAAATGGTCATTCGATATATGACATCCAAAAAAGGTTTGGTTTATAAATAGAATCCAATTTTGTTTCATAATGATCATTGGTGTAAAACCCGAGAAAAATGCAATGTTTCTAAAAAATGGCAAAACGGTAATTTGTCGTTGTAGTACGTGCTGAAAACCCTAAATTTTCTGTGATCCTGACGACAAAACGAACTTCATTTGGTTTAATCGTTTCGCGAATCTAAATACTACCCACGAATCCGCCACCCCAAGATAATGAAATTCACATTTTTCGAGGTGACAAGTGTTCGATGAACCCCAAAAAAAATGAGATTTTTGAAGAAAATCTTCGAAGGTTGGTAATAATTCTGTTAAAGTTCATATAAAGATAATTCAACTCGAATCTGATTTAAATAAATCGTTTAATAAAACACTAACAAGAGGAGACACAAGTACAACGTGAGTTACCGTGTTGGAAGTATAAAAGGACAAAGTATATTTTGCACAAAATATCTCCCATTTTGGTGTTGGAGAAAACATTAGAGAGAGAGAGAGAGAGGGAGAGAAGCCAAGGTTTTCTTTGGCGATTCATGGGGTTTTGTCAGTTGAAAGTTGTCGAGCCTAGAGTTAAAGTTCTTTGTCTTGATAAGGGCATCAAAAAATGAGGGATTTCACCAAAGATCCACAGGAGGGGATTTGGGGAAATCAAGGGCTTCGAGTTTAGGAAGTGTTTTAAGGCTTCCTACGGTTTCTACTACGCTCTAAGAGGTAGAGATTTTTCTTACTTTGGTTTTTCGTACATTTGGGCTGATTTTGAGATTGATTGTGGGATGGTTTTATGCCATATTTTGGGATGGTTTTGTGGCCTTAAATGGATATTGTATCGCGAGTGGTTGTTCCAGGATGGTTTCGGGGTCAAAATGAAGCAGATTGTGCCTACCATGAGCTCTCCCCGGTACGTGCAATCAGCAGAGTTTTGCACCCCTTTAAGCCTCCAAATTTGGATGGCCATATCTTTCTCGTCCAAACTCCGATTAGCACATTCTTGGACTCTTTGGAAAGCCCTTTGATTCTAACATTTGACCATATTCCTGTGGATGGAATTTGGTGCTCACATATTTACTGAAAATTAATTGTTGCACCAAGTGTTCTATTGTATGGACATGTGGTGTGAAAATGACCCTCCACTCTGCCCTAAGTTTTGGACTGATTTTCAGTTAGGAAAAATTGGGAAATTGGACTAGTGTCCTTCATGGAAATTGTAGTTGTATCAGTGAACTTCATGTTAGGCTTTTGAATCACCCAAATTGGACCTCTATCACTTGAGTTATGGTCCATTTTCCGGGACTTCCACAGGCTGCCCTGTTTTGACCCCATACACTATCCATATTTTGGGACTGATTTTCGGTTGGGAAAAAGAGACAATTTGGACTAGTGTTCTCCATGGAAATTATAGTTGCATTTGTAAACTTGATGTAGGCTTTTGAATCACCCAAATTGGACCTGTACAACTCAAGGTATGGTCCATTTCCCCGACCGCTAATATCTTAGGTCGTTTAATAGGCTCAGGTCCAAATTTTCGACCGTTAGGGAGACTAGTTTCAACTGGGTTCTAACTACGTGTCTGGCGATGGCTTGTTGTGTGGAATGTTTTGTGGCATTTCTATGCTACAACTGAATCGGAGACTGGCGGTCATTGTCATCAGAGTGACGTGGTCGGGGTGTCAATGTGTGTGCTCTAACATGGCGACATGAGATGAGTTTATGCAAATGGCCGCGACACGGGCTAGATTGTGAGTGTACACTACTTGATAAATGTAGAGACCGCTTGATCAACACGCGGTTCTCCAACATTTTGACGATACGAAATGTTATGTGCAATGGCCACACATGGTTGTTTGTGTGTCATCATGATCATGAATATTAGTTTTTAATGTGCAAAAAAATGTGCCTTCTCCTTTTCTCGATACATGCTCGCACTGGCGCTTATGCTCCAAGGCGTGGGCTGAAACTGTTCATCAAGTGGTCATAATGCGATGATTTGTCCACGACGTGAAGTGTGATCGTCAGTCTTATGTAGCATTTATTATGCATGTGACATGATATAACATGCAATGTCATCTGAGACAGATATGCACCGTGACATCGCATTAAACGGGTGTGAGTGCATGGTTAGTAAATCGAAGCACCGGTTCGTGTTTGATCAGGGCTCAGAATGGGACAATGTCTAATGATACCACACTAAGAACAAAATAGTAAAGAAAATATGTGCCTGCATCAAGAAGGGTGATCCTCCTCGTGAAAACCTATCACTCATGGTCGACATAGTCCCTAAACGCGAAAAGCGCCATAAAAGCGCTTGAGTTTGTTTACTGCACAAGACATAAAAATCCGCTACCCACAAAAGGCAGATGGATTTAAATATAAATGATCATTGTGATGTACCATCTAAAAAGCTGGGTTTTTATAAATAAAATAAAATTTGTTTTGAAGATGATCAATGATCATCCGAATGACGATTTATTACACATGGGCGAAGGCTGTGAGGGAGCTCTGCGGAGGACTCGCGCATGGTACATGATGAGTCGCATCTCATTTCAATGCATGGCATGTTTGGATTCTATATAGAATTGGCATGTTCTTGTTGGAATGTGAATGAGAAATGTTGAGTAAACATTGCATGTGCACTTATGTGGAGAGTAACCCTTGTAGGAGTGATCCTTACTGGGAATTGCTCACCCCGTCATGGGACCCCCTTTCAGGCGCAGGGTCTACACCGGTGGATGGCACTTAGACGAGACCATGATTACGAAGAAGGCCGACATGTGGCCTTGATAAATCTTTTTGTAAAAAGTGCTTAGGATAAACTAGTTCTAGCAAGTATTTTTGTATAAAAGAATTGTAATTAAATTCTTTTGGACTATTACCAATATAGTCGGGTATGTAATAATGGTAAGAGGATCGCGGATCTAATTTCATGAACTCAGATGGCGTATTATCATGTTTTCAATTAAATGCGTAATGAATGGGTCCCGCAGTGAAGGACTAACGAGGCGCTGGCAACTCTGTCCACAAGTAATTGGGTACTAACCCATCAAGACTTAGGTGTGCAATGACCTAAGGTAGATGGACTACTGTTATACCGTTTGTATATTGGGTAGAGCTCCCCGAACAAAGGAGACTTTGCTCGATTTTTTGTGAAAATATGGATCCCGATAATGACATAACAACAGAGTTTCGTTACCCGAAACCACAGAATTCTACGGCCGATGAGTCAGGAACTTAATCCGCGCTCACAATCGATGCGATTCATCAATGATGGACTTTATCAAACATTGGCATTGCATTGTGCATGAGTGAGTCTCATCTCATTTCATGACATGACATGTAGAATTCTAACATAAGATTGCATAATCTTGTTGGAATTGTGGTGTGAAATGTGTTGTGAATATCAGACGCACTTAGGTAGTGAGGTTTCAGAGGAATTATTCTCATTGATCGGCCTCACCCTATACGGGAAACATTTCAGGTGTCGGACAGCGTTTAGCTAAGGCTCATCCAGAGTCACTTAGAGTGAAGAAAGCCGACATGTATTCGATGATTCTTTTTGTAAAATATGTTGAGAAAACGAGCTTGACATGTATTTTTGGTTTAAAAGAATTGTAATTAAAAGCATGTGAACTATTTTTAATGTATGTATATTGTAAAACCCGAGAAAATTCGAATTTTCTGAAAAAGGGTAAATGGTAATTTCGATCAAATTCTGAAATTTTTCTGTATCTCATGACTAAAACAGACTTCATCGCTAACCGTCGAATCTAGGGGCTAACACGTCAATGTCATCAATTCCAAGACAATAATTTCACGTTCTTCGAGAAACCATGCCCAAGCCATAAAACGGCTCATGAGAGCATACTGACGCGACAAAAAGCCACATAATACATGTACCCATGTGACACATTGCATGATTGTAGAGTAGGCTGGAGACGAATGGCTTGGGGATATTTCATGTGTCAAAAATCAAAATGAAGGGACACAATTGGAATTTTTGAAAAGTTTAATTGAATAAGACAAAGAAGAAATAGTTTTCTTCTTCAAAGGGAAGAACAAATCGTGCAGTGGGGTGGGATTTCAGTTTCTAGAGAGAGAGTGTGTGACTTCTCTCTAGATTTCCCGTCGTTCGGACCGTCGGTTCTCGATGGAGCAAGAAGCAAAGTCGTCCATTTGGCGTAGGGCCACGCTGCGTGGGATTGACCGATCGGGTGGAGTTCCATAACTCCAAGAGGTAAGTGATCTTTTCCTACTTATTTATTCTTTGGCCAGAACATTTTATTGACGTGATTGCAATGAACGGCCGTGAGCTCTATCTCAAAATCTTTGAACCGAGCGGAGGAAATCCCTTATTAGGCCGTGAACAAAGGTTTAATTCGAGGGTTTCATTGTTCACGTGATATGTTGTGTGTGTTTTTTTAAGGCTTCAGCAGATTCAAAACGGATTGTTGATTTTTTAATTAAATCTACGCGAGCTAATAATTTTATGTTGGTCATTCAGAACTGAATAAATATGATTTATGCAGCTTAATTATGTTAGATATACACGAAATATTAGCAACATCACCTGTTTGAATTGGCATAATGCATTCCAAATGCAATCGGCACCCTAGAACGATGTGTGAGTGCATGACACGAATGAAAGAAAGTGGAAAATGTTTGCAAAAGAATTTCATAAAGATTTTCCAAAGAATTACCTTGAGAGGTCCAACAAGCCATCTCTGAGGCGAACCCAAGGATCAGCATGAGGATTATCCAAGAATTTGCCTCTGAGGGTAGTCCAATATATTTTAATGGCTCGGCAGTAAGCTCGATAACAAGATTTGCTGAAAACTCGTATTTTTCTTGCATTTGGCTTGTGTATCGCCACAAGGGGAAATGTGAGGACTCGAGATAATGGATTGGGGCATGTAGACATTCAAGTAGGATCATGTATTTCGTTATGTGATTACTGCATGACATGTGCATTTAGGTGGGGAGTAACCCATGTTGAAATTTTCATCAAGTATCGTCAATCTCGGTCGAGGATCACTATTTTAGGTACCGAGGCCAGAGGACAAATAGTCAACAGAGTCAATGCCTTTAGAAGAGTTTGATTGTGGCTTTGGTATTTTCATTGTATAAATATGTATTACAAATTTTAAATTTTAATATATGTTTGAATTAAGAGTGATTTATTAACTCGAATCCATGTAATATAGCGATATACATTTGTGAGTATGGATGCATGGGCCTGGCACATTTTACTCGCATGTGGGACCCTGTGGTAGTTGAAAAACGTTGGGATTGTTATACTTTGGTAGAGCTCCCGCATAAAGGAGCACTCGCCTTCGATTTTCGACGTGTCGGGGTTACTCGACATCCGCCTCAGTATTCGCGTCAGACGTTGTCACCGTAATTCTAAAATGGGGCGTCACATATACCCTTGCATGTTTTGTAAGAATATGGATAAATGAGTCCCGGTAAATGAGACACAACGGTGTGATATCAAGCTATACGATATCCACAGGTATTCCGCAAGTTGATGGATGATAAACGAACCCCTGGATTTTGGGGTGTCACAACTATACTGCAAATACAAATTTACCTTATATGATAAAAAAACACTTCTCAATATTTTTAAACTTCGGAGAAGATAATTTCTTGTGCTTCCTCAAATTTTAAAAACTTTAAAAATGATTTTTATGAGTCCCTACTTTCTATACATATAAGATATCCTATATTTGAGTAAAGAGATTAAAAAAATAAAAAGGAAGTGCAAGACCCGAGAAAATTCCAATTTTTGGAAAAATGGCAAAATCATAATTTCGGTAAAAATCCAAAATTTATTCTCAGATCTCGGGTGACGAAACGAATTTCACCGCTGGAATTGTCTCATAAATCTAGGTAACACATCGACTTCATCGACCCCGCATACCTAATTTCAGACGCCGAGCAAGATCGTGCACGGTGCCGAAACGACTTCGTGATGCGACAAAGTCAACAATAACACGCATACATGTTATACATATTGCATGAGTAGAGAAATGATGGGAACTTACGGCCGAGATCAAAAGTCAATGCAGGTCAAAATCTAGAAGAAGGGACATAAATGACATTTTTGGAATTGTTTAATGATAATAGGACAAAATAGTCAATAGGGTAATCTCCTACCTTTAAGTGAGAACCAAAAAAATGGGAAAGGGGAGAAAAAGATACAGTGGGTTAATTCTTTTGATTTTAGAGTGAGAATGTGAGAATTCTCTCTAAAATCCCGCACCTGACACGGATCGTCTGAGGCAAGAAGGAAAGTTGTTCTATCACTACGAGTACCACGCGGTGATTCTGGGCTTTGAGGAGTTTCGACAAACTCCATGAGGTAGGGTTTTAGATCCTATTTGAAAGCTATACTTTATTTAAGCCGCTTGTAATGCTTTGCGATTTCTGGTGCCTCGAACTACGTCGACGGCCCCAAAACTAGACCGACCAGGAATTTTTAGATCCTATTTTGGGATGTACCCGTGACAAAGGCACTAATTGCTCGGGGCTGTTTAGGTTGTGCTTTGTGCTATAAATTGTGTGTTGATGTGTATGAAGGCCGAAATGGCCATGAAATCTCGTTCACAAAGTGAATCGATGATCGATCGATCGGGCCAGGAACAAGAATCGAGGGTTTTACTGTTCACGTGAATAGTGCTGTGAATATTTTTTGTGTGAATTTTATAATGTTGAGTGATTCAAATTGAATTACTCGTATTTGTTAATTAGCCCATGTGAGCTAATTTTTGGTGTAATGGAGTGAGAAATTGCATAACATGTTGTGTGATTAAATTATGTAAATGTATATCACACAGATATATTCAGACGCCATATATAAATCAGGATTAAATTGACATCATGCATTCCATATGCACGGGCACCCTGTAATCAACAGAGTGAGTGCATGAGGGGTGGTTTATTGAGAGAATTGTTTTAGGGTCGACTAATAATACAATTATCAAGTGTGTCCATTACAAAATCTGAGAGGGTAGTCCATATAAAAATATCAATCGTCAAGTCACCAATCGATATACATCGAAGGGTCATTCAATTAAATAGATAATCTAATTTACCCACTACTTATACTCCAGGGTTGTCCACAATTAAAACAAATACCTTTGTTTTGAAAATAATGTTTCTCATACATGGCTTAGCAAGTGTGAGAAGCTCATGAGGACTTCGACATGGGTCATCATTTGTATTATTCGCAGATCACGCATTTCCGCTTGAATGCGTTTACACAGATCATTGCCATGCACTTAGGTGAAGAGTAACCCATTTAGGGTCATTCCACTACTGGGCATTAGCTCACCTTGTCGAGGGAATTATATTATTTCAGGTACAGGGAACGCACGAGGAGATGGCTCATCCTAGAGGCCGATACCGGGCTAAGAAAGCTCTGCCGCGCTTTCGTGTTTTACGACGATTACATTTATTGTAATTCTGCACTTTAATATACGTCAGATAAGAAGAAATCATTAACTCAAACTATGGCACATAGTTGGATGTATATTGACTTGTTATCACGTGATGGGGCCCAAGAGGCCGCTTTTACTCATGTTACGCCTTATGATGTCAGATCAGATTGTGTTTTGTATTCGCAGAGCCCCGTACAAAGGAGGACTGGCCGACTCGTGATCATTTGGCTCACAATCTCGACATTCACGGCATTCCGTTTGGCTGACGCGGGTGAATAACCCGGACACCTGTGGATCAGCGTCACAGCCTGGTATCGTGAGCATAGGTATACGAATACCCAGGCTTCGAGGGGCTGGGCTTAGGCCATAGTTTGGTAAGAACATCACCACTTGGTGTGGCTCGATGTTAGGTTTAGGGCATGATTACCAGAAGGCACGAGACAAAACTAGAACACTACATGTGTGTTTTGTGTGTGAATTTATGAATTGTCAGGTGATGGTGTGTATGCCATGTCAGATTTATGATGATGGTTCAGGTGCTAGTGATTAGCACAAGGATGTTGGAAGTTCGAGTTTTACAACTTGTAAATTAGAAAAGAAAATAAATTAAATAAAATTTTATTAATTTATTTGGTTTATAGAATAATAAAATAAAATTTTAATAAATTTTAAAGTTGAACTCATAAAATTTAGAGTGGTATGGATGTTAAAGATCTGCTACCGTGACAGAAGTAGCAAGGAAGGTTACTGATAGAAAGGAAAAAAAAAAAAAAATATTGATCGTCAATATCGGGAGAAAATTGTTTTCAAGGTTTACTACAGTAAACTCGAAAAATTGAATAAAATAAATTTTTATAATTTATTTGAGTGTTTTGGAAAATGAAAAAAAAATTCGAATTTTTTTTTAATTTTTAATAAAATAAAATAAAATCAAATCAAATAAAATCAAATAAAATGAGACAAAATTTTGGAAAAAATGAAATTTTCGAAAATAAAATTTTTGTGGATAAAAATGATTTGACATGTGGAATTGGTTGTCTCAGACGTATATAAATGCAATGTGGGACATCGTATATAAACCGTATTCTATGTAATGAATAAATGGCTCCCTGTGGCTGCCATGATGCCTTTGTAGATACCGCATTGTATTTAACTTGCCATTCGAATCCATGTAGATGGCTACCGAGGATTCCAGGACGCAGAGCGCCCATGAGGTATCGGGTCGTGCACCACCTAAGATTTGACTAGCCACCGCATTCGATCGCAGGCCTCATGAAGTTGTAGGCTGGGCGGTGGCAAAATGACAGCACGCCGGTATAAAGGTGTAGTCGTGGGAAGTCCTAGTAACCTCCAAAGGCTTAGGCACATCATCCCTCCGATGCCATTCACAGTGGGGGAAAGAGATCCGATGGTGGCGCACTCATTGGTTCATACAGACGAGAAGGTGTTAGGAGGCCATGGAGATTACCTCCGACACACCAGATCGGGCTAGTCAAGGCTCCGGCAAAGAGGGCGAGGCCCAAGTATGGCTGAACTGGGCAAGGACCTCTGTGAGACCTGTAGGCTATGACACGCGTAGTTTCGTGAGTCGCTCACGGGTAAGTACTTTCCGTATACCGCGAGGTACGCAAAGGCTCAGGAGTTCTGTGAGTCGGGCAGAGGCAATGACTGTGATAGAGTTGGGCTTAGAGGTTGAGACCTTAGAGGAGCCGTGAGTTCTCCTGTGATTGTGTGGCGAGAATAGGTATGATATGTCGCGGGTCGCGAAGCCGTAGATCTCGACTCTACTCACAAAATGCGACTCGAGGATCAGCGGACATGTCGGTTCGACGTCATCCTCGGGATGGATCGCCAACAAATTTACGTAGTCGCATCATTGTGTTGTGAGAGGTTACCGCCTACACGTAGGATCTAGCACTCGTGTTGCGTTTCGTGGGGACAAGCATGATATTGGCCCAACAGTGTACGAGTCCAGTGTCGTGGACACAAGGTCAAGGTAAGCTCAATCCTGTGAGGACGAGGTGAGACCTGACTTAGACCACTCGAGAGCCCACAGTAAGGAGGGACAGTTCTTCCTGACGAGCCACGGACGCTTCCTCGCAGAGGCCAGATTCGTTATCGAAAGTTACACCCCTCAGTATTTCGCCCATCTCTATGACTCCGCACAGATGGCACCAAATGAGTCAAGAAGAACCGCAGTCCAGCCTACAAGAGCTAATGGACAGCGGGGGAAGAGTTCATTAGATCGAGCACTTCACCACGGGCTACCCGATCTTATTTGCGAAGAAAAAAGACAAGACCCTTCGATCGTGCATCGACTACGCATAAATAATAGTGGTTACGGCCAAGAATCTGCACCCATTACTAAGGATCGACGCATTCGTTCGACAAGAGAGGAGCGCAGTTCACTCCAAGATAGACCTTCGCACCGGGTTACCATCAGCTGAGGTTGTGGAGCCGTATATCCCTAAGACATTTAGGACGAAAGGCGGGCACTTTAAGTTTGCTGTGCACGCCTTTCGATCGATGAATGCCGCCACTGGGCATTCATGGACCCCATGGCTAGGATATTCCAACCCTATCGTATCGCAGGTCAGTTTTCATGGATGACATTTCACCACTCCCGCCAAAGTGGGAGCATGAGTATCACTTGAGATTATTTTACAGCTTGCCGAGAGACCACAAACAGATGCCAAGTTCAAGAAGTGCGAGTTTTGGTTTACCGAGGCGTAGATTTTTGGGACACTCAGGCCGAAGATCGCGTGTCGTTGACCCGCAGAAGGTCGAGGCCGTGATGAGTTAGGAGAGGTCAAGCCGCCTCGAGATACGTAGTTTCGGGATTGGCCGGCATTACAGAGATTCACTGAGGATTTCTCCCGATTAGCAACACCTATGACGAGATTGACCCGGAAGGAGGTTAAGTTTGATTCAGATGACCGATGCGAGGAGGCATTCCAGGAGTTGAAGATGAGACTTACTTCAGCTCCTATCTTGATAGTCCCGGACAGGGGATAGGGGTACACAATGTATTATGATGCCTCGAGGCCGGACTGGGATGTGTTTTGATCCAGTTCAGGAGGGTAGTAGGTTATGGTCTCGCCGCCTGAAGAATCATTATGCACTACCCCACACACGACATGGAGTCGCGCCGTAGTCTCGCCTTGAAGATTTGGCGCCTACTACTTATATGGCGAGGAGTTCGAGGTGTACTGCACTACAAAAATCAAGTATGTTTTCACGCAATGACCTCAATATGAGGCAACATGATGGATGGAGTTCCTAGAGGATTGGTGACTTCACTTTGCATTACCACCCTGGTAAGGCAAATGTACTGGCCGATGCACCCGCCTAAGTCTCGGGAGATTTACAAGATACCTTCCTGAGTGGTTGATGTCTCGAGACTGCGGGCGCTTAGGCTATAGTAATAAATGAGCGCATGGCACGCCTGGGAGTTTATACACCGTCTCTCAGCGGAGCGTAGTGATTCGAGTCCCAGGCAAGACGCAAGATAAGGTCCATCAGGACCGAGTACGCCAGTACAAAGGACGAGGGTCGGACCATCCACTACGCATGGTAGTCTTCAGATAGAGGACTTAGTGCGGCCCCCTAGTCGACCGATTTAGAGGAGATTCTCGAGTTTCACCGCTCGATTCAGCTGCGGCATCCAGTGGCACGTAAGATGTATCGTGGATCTTCGCGCCACTATCGAGAGGGATGAAGAGACAATGAGGGACTTTCGCTCGACGACGCCTCCCACAGGTCGCAGGTTAAGGCCGTTGATCGGTTAACAAAGATATTTCGTACTTATCGGGAGGTGGTCATGAAATGGGAGCACGCCACGATGGATTTTAGACCCACTCTTCCACTGACAATCGTAGACATGGTGTGCAGATAGATATGACCTGGCCACGAGCCCAAGAGACATTTTCTACCGCATGGACACCTCTCTATATCGAGATTCTCTGGCAGATATTCGAGAGGATAGTCCAAATTACGGGAGTACCAAGATCCATAGTGTCAATAAGGACCCGAGGTTTACGACGCACCTCGGGAAGAGTTTCCAAAGGCTACGGCACATCGACCGACGATGAGTATAGCTCTTTTCCAATCTACGCATTTATGGTCTGGGCCCGAGAGGACTATACGTGTTAGAGGACATGCCGTGAGCATGCATCTGATCATAAGGGTAGCCGGGAAGAGCACTTGCCCTATGGAATTCGCCTACAACAACGCTTATCGGGCGAGTATATAGATGGCACCATATGAGGCATCAGACTGTGAGGCCATGTAGATCACCGCTATGTCGGGACCGAGGTGGGAGAGCCCCATCATCAGTCCCGACTGGGATGAGACACCTCCAGAAGGTGAGCTTGAGCACGATGAAGGAGTCTTCTACTACTGTGAGCCGGCGTAAGAGCTAAGGCCGACAGGCGAACACGACCCTTAGAGTTCGAGGCCGTGATCCCGTCTTCTCAAGGTGATGCCTAAGAGGGAGGGTCGTTCCCAGGCCGTGAAGCTATCGCCGAGGTTTACTGGCCCGCCCAGATACTCGAGGTGGGAACTGCTATGCACCGGGGTTGGCGCAAGTACGCCCATCATGTCGTGTCCACGAGGTATTTCACGCCTCCATGTCTCTAAGTATACCCAGATCCGGGCCATGTGGCATCGGGGATGACGAGGTTCACACTGATGGGACCTTCGAGGAGGGACCAATGTGCATTTTAGATAGCCGTGATCAGGTTTTGCGACGCAAGACCGTGAGGCTAGTGAGGGTGCTATGGTGGAACTATGGAGTGGAGGAGTCAAATACGGGAGCACGAGACATCGATGCGCCACCTATCCCTTCTCGTTTAGGGACGAAGGTACGGGATTTAGTCGCTAAGATTTAAATGACTTAGTTTACATGCATGGTAGAGTGCACGCTGCATATGCATGCGAGCGCTATGATTGTCCGTAATTTCGGATGAAATTCCTTTGGCTGGTGGGAGAATGTAAGACCCGAGAAAATTGGCAATTTCGAAAATGGCAAAATCGTAATTTCGATAAAATCCAAAATTTATTTCAGATCTCGGTGACGAAATGATTTCACCGCTGGAATCGCCTCGCTAAATCTAGCTAACACGTCGAATTCCAAGGCAAATAATTTGCACGCCGAGGCATTGGAGTATCTGCGCCGAAAAATGACTCGCGATGTGACAAAAAGTCACCTATAACATGTACACATGTTATACATGTTGCAAAGGAGTAGAGAAATGATGAGAATGGATCTACGAGACTGTGCCACATGCTAAAAATCTAGAAGCATGGGACATATGGCATTTCTTTAAATTGCTTAATATTAATAGGACAAAATAGTCAATAGGGTCATCTCACGCAGTGGAGAACCCAAAAGGCGAAAGCGTGGTAAAAGATACAAATTGAGCACTCTTTTGATTTGTGAGTGAGAAGGTGAGACTTCTCTCTAAAATCCCGGCACCTGACCATTTTGATCACTCAAGAAGGAAAGTTGTTCTACTCCTGGCGAGGCCTACGCGTGGGATCTCTGGGCTGAGGAGTTTGACAAACCCACGAGGTAGGGGCTCATGCTACTTGGAAGTTACACTTTATTTAAGTGTTGTAATGCTCGGTTGGTTTGGGGCCTCGAACGTCGCTTGATCGGGTCCCAAACCCCCAGGGACCAATTGTGGGAATTTTTAGAGCCTCATTTGGATAAATCCGTGATGCTGCACCTGACCGTTTGGGCCGTTTAGGCTGTTTGTGCTATAAATTGTATTTGATGTGTATGAGGCCTGAAATGGCTATGAAATTCGGTTTCACAAAGTGAACACGGATCTGATGATCGGGTCAGTGGAATAGTAACCTGAAAATTCATCGCTCACATGAATATGTCGTGAATATTTTTCAGGTGAATTTTATAATGTCGAGTGATTCAAATTGAATTACTCAGATTTTGCTTAATTATCATGTGAGCTAATTTTGTGTAATGGAGTGAGAAATCGCATAACATGTTGTGTGATTAAATTATGTAAATGTATATCATGTCAGATATATTTGTACGTGTTATATAAATTGTATCGAATCATTATCACGCATTCCATACGCATCAGACCCTAACAACAGAGGAGTGCACAGGTGGTTTATCGAATTGTCTGAGGGTAGACTAATAATAACAATTAGCCTGAGTGTGTCCATTACAAAATCTAGTGGTATCCATATAAAATATCAATCATCTGAGTCGGCCCAATTGATATACATCGAAGGGTTGTCCACTAAATGTATTAATCCGAGTCGTACCCACTACTTATATCAGAGAGGGTTGTCCACAATTAAAAAACAAATACCTTTGTTTTGAAAATAATGTTTCACATGGCTTAGGCAAGGTGAGAAGTTTGAGGACTCAGACATGGGTCGGTCATTTAGACATTCGCAGTGATCATCGTATTTGCTTCGGAATATGTTGTTTGATAGTGATTGCATAGTAATTCAAAGTAAGAGTAACCCATTTAGGTGATTCCACTGATCATATTAACACCTGGTCGAGGAATTATATTATTTTAGGTATAGGGAGCGCACGAGGAGACGCCATCCTGTGAGAATAGACATCAATATGTTTTGGTCAGGCTTTGGTGTTTTATGATGTATTACATGTATTAGAATTCTAGAATTTTAATAAATGTTGTATAAGAGTAAATCATTAACTCTTGAAACTATGGTACATAGTTGATGTATATTGATGAGCATTGTCGTATGGCCCCAAGAGGTCGTTTTTACTCATGTTATGTCTTATGATGTTGATCGACATGTTTTACTCAAGAACTCCCGCATGTTTGAGACTCGCCGATTTTCGAATAATTGGGCCGGTTTACCCGACATTCACGAGTATTCCGCGGTTGACGGTAGTTAACTGACATCCCGAGATTGGGGTTACAGAAGTATTCAAATAATGTCAAATTATCATTTGTTACTAAACAATAACTAATACTTAATTTCTTTAACATATAACAAAAGAAAAGGTTTCTTCTCGTAAATCTATTGTCCTTCAAAGTTGTAGTAAAAATTTAGTTAAACAATTCAAGAGTAGAACATTAAATCATTATAATAAAAACCCAAGTACTAAACTAAATTACTTAGTTTTTTTTATTCTATATAAATTATTTGTAACTCAACTGGTCTCAATCTAGTGGCCTTTTCCATAGTTTCAAAAGGATGTGGTTTGCCCTCTTAGGTCTATACTTGATTCCTCTAATACATATAGTAAATGATGGAAAATGGGTATTTAATATCAATTGCTAGTAACTAATAGTGATAGCAATCAAATAAAATCAAAATCAATCACTTCAAGTCATTAAGTATTTTTATTAGAATTGTTTATTTTTCTTTCTAATCAATAACCTCTTATCAAAGAAAAGACTCATATCCACAATCATACATATGTTAGTGTTTATTGATAATCATGTTCATTGATTCATAGAAAAAGGTTTTCAATTACTTAAGAAAAAATTAGTTATATCAAATATATATGTTGCACATGCTAAATGCATCTAATTGGAAGTTGAAACTTGAAATGATGACTACAACTACTTTACATCATATTTTGTGATATTATATAAGAAAAGTAACTTATGAGAAGAAATTGTTGGTTAATTTAATAAATTTAGTTACAAATAGGGTAAGTATTTCAGTTAATGAAGTACCTTGTACTAGTTGAAAGCTTTCCAAATCATTATAACTTAAATCCAATACTTCCAAGTTTGTCAAACTAGCTAATTCTGCATAAATTAATACAAATTAAAAACGAGATTAACTAAGCAACATTAAAAGTTAGGAATATATTTTATGTATTTAAAAAAATAAAAACACCAATGTATAGTCATATAACATACCTTGAAGGGGAAAAGATCCATTCACTCCTACTTCGGAAAGAACTAGTGTCTTGAGTGATGTTATTGCACCCAAATATTTTATGACATTTTTATCTAATTTATTACTAGTAATGTCCAAAATCTCCAATTTCTTGGAACTCGACAACCCTTTAAATCCTATCAAAAAAGAGAAATATAATTTTAATTAGTTGCATGTAATTGTAATTTATAATCTTTATATATTTGTACATGCCTTTTAGATACAATATGCTCAATATATATGTGTAATGTCCAAATTCCTCATTTAGTTTTATTGTCTATGTGTTTAAATGTTAAATTAAAAGCTTATAAAGCTTGAAAGAGAGTTTTTGATCTTATTAAAAAGTAAAAATCTTGACATTTGTGCCCCCTTAACATGAATCCTAACTAAATAATGAAAATTATTTTCTAAACTTACAATATTCATATACATTCCTTATCAGTGTAATTGATAAACGTTTCGTCATATTAGTGTGTTATGGATGGGTTGAGATGAACAAATAAATGCTCATAGATTGGGCTTTACATCTTAAAATAGTGTGGCATGGGCCCTACCCAAAGTCAAGAGAGAGAGAGAGAGAGATATATATATATATATATATATATATATATATATATATATATATATATATATATATATATATATATATATATTCTCAATTTCAACAAAAATGTTCTTTTCACTAAAATAATTTCAAGTTTGAATAATAACCTTTAATTCCTCCTGTTTCATAAAATGTTTAAATAAAATGAGTTTTAAATCAAGTAAAATAAATTAAATGAGAATGAAACAAAAATGATTTTGAATAATATTATAAATTTATCTAATTTTCATATTGTTTAATAAATGAGTTTAAATCAATTAAAATAAATTAAATGAGGCTGGAGCAAAATAAAAAATATAAATATATTAATTTTAAATATATTTTACTTTCCTTCACCTTTTCCTTTTGTTTTCTTCTTTATCTTTTTTTTTCTTTATTTCGTCAGGATGTTTCTCAAAAGTACTAAAAAAGAAAAAAAATGAGAACTAAAATCAATGAAATAGGTTCAAAATAACATATAAAAATAATTTATTTATTTTAAATCGTTTTAACATTTCTTTCTTTTCTTTCTTTCTTTATCTCTCTTCTATGCTGCCATACTATCTTCTTTTCATCATTTACTAAGTAACTAATAAAAAGAAAATTGTTGGTCAGTTTAATCATTAATTTAGCAATAAAATATTATAAACTTTTTAAGAAGTTAATGAAGTACCTTGTACTAATTGGTAGCTTTCTAACTTATTATAGCTTAGATCCAACACTTTCAAATTCCGCAAACTAGCTAATTCTACAAAAAAGAAAAAAAGAAAGAAAAAAGGGAATTGAAAATAAGATGAAATTGTTAGTTAATTTGATTATTAGTTTGATAAGAAATATCATAGATTCTTTTTATTAAGTTAATGAAGTACCTTGCACTAGTTGAAAGGTTTCAAATCATTATAACTTATATCCAACACTTTAAATTTTGCAAACTAGCTAATTCTGCAACAACCAAGAATCAAAAGAGAGATTAGCTAAAGAACATTAAAATCGAGAAATATAGTCAACTTAATTTTGGAGAAATAATAGAGACATATTGACACACCTTGAATGAGAAATGATCCACTCGATTCTATCTTGCTAAGAATAAGTGTCTTGAGATGTTCTTTTCCCAAATATTTTATAATGCTCTTGTTAAATTTATTCCCACTAATGTCAAAAATCTCAATTTCTTTAGCTCAAACATTCCCTTCCAAATCCTATAAAAAACGCAATTAGAATCATGTATTGCAAATTGTGATATTTGCACTAAATCTATAAGCCTATATCTCTTTAAGATATGATTACGTCCACAAGGATATCCAAATTCCTAATTCAGTTTTGTGATTTTGTATTTGAGAGATGTTCAAAAATGAAAATGTTCTTGGGCTTCATAATAACTTTTACAGGAGTCTTTGTGAATTTAAACAAGAAAATTTCATGCTTAGAGCTATTTTAATACAGAATCTAACTAAATAAAAGAAAATTATCTTATAAATTAGTAGATTTAATTGATTAAATTCTACTATCACTTCTCCAAGAATGAAGAAAGTAGTGGAGTTGCTTTGATTAGTTTGAAATTTATGTTTATTATACAAGTCAAGGCATTAAGGCTGGGTGTAATTTTCCAAAAAATGTAAAAATATTAAAATGATCACTAATCATTTGAAAGCACAGTCAAGTCAAATTTCATTGATCTTATTACAACATCCAAATCTATGTCAATTTGATATTTAGAGAACAAGCCTTTTAAAAATATATAAAATGAGACAATTTGGTGAAAGGGATAAAGGATATAGGAAGTTTTATGATTATTGTTAATTAATAATTGCAAGATTGCTTACTTTGAGTTGAATCCTACTAAAAGATGATGATTGTTATGAGGTTTCTTTAGAATATTTGAGTACCGTGAACTTATAAATTTCAAAGTGAGAAATATCATGCCTTCATTCTCGTAAACCCATCAAATGAGTTCGACCATTAGAAAATGAAAGTTTCTTTAAAGGAAGGAACAAGGATATATTTAGTAACCAAAACTTGTCATTTTTATAAGAGAACCAGCCATAGTCTGCATCAAAATAAGGTTAGCCATTTTGCCTTATATTGTTGAAAAAGCTATAAGCCGACCTGTTGTGGGATGCAAATAACATACAGCTCTGACATTCACTAATTTTGTTATGATCCATCCATGAAGGGAGAAGAAAATCTGCATTCGCATCATTCACTTTTAGAAAAGCCTTGAATTCAAGCAAACCCATCTTCTCTTCTTCTATGCAACCTTTGGCTCCACATATTTGTATCAAGAGTAGCATGAAAACCCACATCATTACTTTTGATGACAAACCCTCCATTGAGATTAAACATGTTATCAGAAAGACAATGCAAAAATTACTATTGATAGGCAAATAGATGAAAGTATTTAATCCAGTTGGTTAATTCTTGCTATTGATTGTATTGATAGTAGTTTAATAGGCCCCATACGTACTGTAAAAGTCCTATATTCTATTCAATGAGTATTCTGAAAAGAGGTCCTGATAGATACGTTATAGGAAGACTTAGTCTCACCTTGGCATCTACGTTTACAAGTTTATATCCTTTCAAACTAAGATTTTCTGGTGAGATTCATTTGAGTCATAATAATCATATTAATATTGAATCTAAGAATCTTATTTATTCCTTAATGAGAAAAAATTGAATTAACATATAATTCAGTTTTTTGATTTTCTTATTTTATTTGGATTTCTTTTTATTTTCTTTTTCAATATCATTGAAAGTCTTGGATCAAAATCACAATCGTAAAGTAATTTTTTATATTTTCTTTTAATATCCTTATGTTGATAACTATAACTACTTGAAGTAACTATTTCGATTCAAATTGATGCTAAAATATTGAGATATTACTATACCTTTCTTGGCATATTCTATGGTACGATGCCGTTATTTTCTAGAATTGTAGAATATTAGATTTTTTTTTCCTTAATTTTTTAAATCTATACAAGCTATATGAGCTAGAATTGTAGAATAATGTCTCCTAAAATGTTAACAAGAAGTCAAACCTAACTATATCAATGTAATCTAAGTTGTAATTTTAGAAGTATTTCTATTTTAATTGGCCTTTATAAGACATAAAGCATTTGTTAATGTCTTATACCGTAAACTCTTATTTTAAGAAAATATTTCATTTTTAGGGGGCTTAAATCCAGTTTAGAACATGTAGAAAAAATAATTTTTAAATGTATGTTACAAAATAAAAACATTGAACTGAAAAAATAAGCAATATAAAAATTTGTAATGATGTAAAAAATATAAATATAAGAAATGGAAGAAACCAATCTAATACCAAATACTCTCTCAATCTTAAATATCTTTCTTAAGTATGGTAACTATAGGGTTTGAGATTGTCTATATCTTTGTTTCAAGGGTTCTTCAAGAAAATAACGTCCTCATAGTTCGAGGTTGATGAAGATTTGAAGGATTAGAGTTAAAGTCCTTGGAAGAACCAGGATGAAGTTCGGACTAAGGCAGTCCCACAGTATAGGGACGTGCACTCCTCCGTGAGTTTGGGCTAGGGTTGGAATTGAAGTGGGACGCGCAAGTCGGTTCTAGAGTTGTGGAGTCTAAGGTTCTTAGGGAGCAAGTAACCCATGGTCCTGAGATCATTTAGGAAAGTGGATAATTATCAAATCAAGATCATTTAGGCAAGTGAATAGAGATCGAGTTGAGAAGTTTAGATCTTCTAAGCTATCAAACCAAAACTGGAAACAATCTAGGATTCTATTGAAGGCGTGCCGAGGCATCGAGTTTTCTACTTTCACGTGATAAGCGGAAGGAGAATGCGAATAATTCAAAGCTATGACGCCCCAATTCCCGTGGTCACTTTTGTATTTTTTATTTTTTATTTTTTATTTTTATTTTTTTTGTGAACAGTGCCCATGAACAATGTTTGTGAACAGTGTTCATGAGCGATTTAACACGATTACATTGTGCAGTCTGCGTGCGGTAATGCACGGTCTGCGCCTTGATCGCGTGGTCATGAGATGTCTCGCGCACCAGGGTCTCTGTCGCTGCGCACCCGGTAGCCCGGCCCTCGGGCCACATCGACACGAAATTCTCTATCGCGACACCAAAGCAGGTATTTATCCTGACAAAGAAAAACTTTGTCGCGATAGGCTTCAACTTCACCTGAAGCGCCGCTGTCGCCACACAAAACCAACCCACAACGCATCACTATTGTCGCGACACCAAAACTGTGTCGTGACACCAAAAGCCTCAGCTGCCCAAAACTATGTCACGACACTAAAAAATCATGTCGCGACACAGGGTGAGCCAACTCTGTCACGACAAAGAAAAATTATGTCGCAACAAAGAACCCAAGGATGTTGTCTGCGGGCCTCCCACAGCAGCGTAGGTCATGATCGTGCCGCATAGCGCGCTGCGATGCAATCAGCACCCCTCTGTCGCGACACCTTTGCGGTGTCACGACTTAAAGCGCGGAGTGGGCGTAGCCGCCGTTGATCCCTGCACCTTTTTCTTTTTCAACATGCTCTAACATCAACATAAATTAGCCTTATTACTACAAAGGCCACTGGAACCTGGAAAACTCGCCAAAATGTATTTATTATACAAAAACGAGTTTAATTACAACCCTTGTCCCTTACAAAGTACAGAATGGGGTTTTTCTACCCAAAATTTTACACATTACAAAAACAAGACCATATCTGGCCTTTTCTTCAAAATTGAGGTCCTGGATGCGTTCCGTCCCCCGGTGTACCTTCGATACCTAAAATTGTTTTCCCACCACGGGATGAGCAATGCCCAGTAGATAAATTTTCCTACATGGGTTACTCCCCACCTAAGTGCTCATGCAATGGCAAACACACACATTCAAGTAGAATTTTGCATATTCCTATTCGAATGTCTACATGTCATGCCCCATGCCTCAAGTCCTCACCGACTCCCTCACACATGCATTTTTCATGTATGGAAAACTGTTTCCAAAACAAAGATATTTGTTTTCGAAAACTCATTGGACAATCTCCGATATCAAAATTTATTGGTCAACCCTCCGATATAGTTTAGTGGACATGCTCCGATAAATAGTTTTGTGGACAACCCTCCGATATAATTTAGTAGACATACTCCGATAAATAGCTTTGTTGATCAACCCTCCATTGTATTTTCTCCAAACCATGTCATGCACTTACACCTAATATTCTACGGTGTCACCGTGCATATAAAATGCAAAATTCCATTTTCATATGAATTCATGTTAATATATCATATACGCATATACTAACATAATTTACACACAATCAACATGTTATTCATCTTTAGCAATAACACAAAAACAACACACATGAGCCAATCAATAGTCCGACAATTTGTCTCGAAGCGCTTGAAAACAAACCGCAGGCTTGGCTGCAGGCGCTAAAAGGCGATTACCAATCTAGTGGGACTGTCAGAAAACGAGTCCCGAAAACTTTTGCTTCAGTCCAGAAGTCTTTGGGGTGAGCTATCACGACCATTCTAACCCCAAACACCCCAACCATTCGTATGGTTCTTAGACAAGGATTAAACCAAGTAGGAGAAAGACCCCTACCTCTTAGAGTTTGTCAAAACTCCCCGATTCCGGTCTCGATGAGAAGCTCTTTCCGCGAGGATGAACTTTCCCTCTTGCTCCGCCTGAAACCGCCGATCCGATCGTCGGGAAACGTAGAGAGAAGGTAGAGCTTCTCTCTCTAAATCTCTCTCCATCTTTTCTCTATTTTTTGCTCTCTTTTTCCCCCTCTCTCCCCATCCCACCGATAGGTCCAAGATGGGTCAAGCGGGATGTCCTCCCATGCCACTTGTCATCACCTTATTGGCTCATTTGGATTTCAATCAAGTCATGTGGTGACACATGTCTCATCAGAGCCCCACTTGAGCTCTTGTTTGCCTGGTTCTACACTTGACACGTGGCACACTGTGAGCCACTCATCACTTGCCAAGTGTCCCGTATTACTCTCGGTGCCTCGAAAAACGTGAAATTCCGACTACCTCGAAATTCGACGAAATTCAACATGGTAGCTAGATTTCAAGAGACAAATCCAACGATGAAGTCCGTTTCGTCATCAGAGATCTAGAAAAATTTCAGATTTTTGACCGAAATTACCATTTTACCATTTCTTAGAAAAATTGAATTTTCTCGGGTTTTACACAAGGTAGGTTTAGAGTCATATTGGGATAATGATCCAACCTATCCAGTCTTCCAAAATCGAATATACAAGACTATATATTTGGGACTTTGGAAGATGCTCAATACAGATTTGAGGAGAAGAAATTGAAGAAGAACAAGTGAAGTTGGGACGTGTTGAAGGAGTGAGGAGTGTAGATACTCAGTTGAGGTATTGCACATTAAAAGCCTTTCACCTTTGGTGAAAGATGATGGTTCTTATATTCTTCATTTTATTTTGGTGTATTATGGGATTGGGTTTGTGATGCTGTAGATAAGTGAATGGAGAGAGTTCATTATAAATTTCACTATGAGTGATTAGGTTTCAAGAAGGGTCGTGGGTAGAGAGGGAGTCTAGTACAATATAAGACTAATTGTAAATCCTGAATAAAATTAATGGAAATCCTGGCATCTAGGCACAACTCCGTGGAAGTAGGTAGGTTGCCGAACCATGTAAAAATTGTGTGCTTTATCTTATTACAAAATGTATCACATATGCTCTACACACACTAAGTCCCACCAAGGGAGTTCAGACATAGTAGCATAGTCCGAATGAAGTCTTAGTCCGAATATTAAGGATTGTGACTTGGACTGCACATTTATATCTATCAATTGGTATTAAAACGGGTCACTCTAAGTTACTGAGTGAGATTGTAATACCCCGAAATATACCCTAATCATTTTATAAAAGGTTTTGGGTATAATATCTGTTGAATTTGAAATTTTTTGAAATTTATACTATTAAGTGTGAAAATAATAACAACTCGGAAATTAAATTCAAGAATCAAGGCTAAAAGGGTAAATTGTAAAATAAGGACCCAAAGGGCATAAGACAAGAAGTTTATATGCCAAAATAGAACAATGAGATAATTTGAAGTGCAAATGAAGAGAGATGAAGGGCTTTTGAGCAAAAATGGGAAAACTAACTAAAAATGCAAGGCCAAACAAGGCCTTAGACCAAAATTAGGGATAAGACCAAAATGGTCTATTGAATGTGTGGCGCCAAATCGGGGTTCGTTGTATTTATTCAACTCGCCTTCGTGGATGTCGGGTAGCTTGACACCACACCCTTGTCGCGTGACACCCCAAATCACAGGGGTCAAATTTTTTGGAGATTTTTGTTTTTTATTCTTAGATCTCTTTGTCACCGAAGGGGAAATCTCTATCAGCGGCCAGTACCCAGGTGGTATGTCGCGTATTGCCTGCGAGCTTAGCGCCTGCGTGGATCCCGGTCGCGCCTTTGGGCGTCATTGTGTGCGCGATGCCGTGCGTTGCACGCCGGTCGTGTGCATTGTCGCAAGCGTTGGCCCCCGTTGTTGTTGCAACCAGGAATTTCCTATCGCAACCTACTACCTAAGGTCTCTGTCATGACAGAGATTTCTCTGTCGTGCAGGAGAATTTTATCTGTGAAGAACCGGAAATGGGCGTGCTTGGGTTCAGCCTCTCTTCTCTACACTCCTAATTTTTTTTCGTACATTTCATCAAATAGTACCTCTTATGTATTACTTGTATTGATAGTAGAATGTCCGGGAAAATATCAACACTACGCAAAACCAATCCGAACAAGTTTTTATTACAAAACTTATTATTTACATCATAACACTAGACATTCGGTCCAGAATAGTACAAAATATAGGAAGCCCGACCCGCATTTCGGCCTTTTCCCGGAGTTATCCTCGAATACTCACCTCCCGAGGATGTACCCACTTAGGTACTGAAATAATATGTTTACCTGACCCAGGTGAGAGCAACGCTCAGTGAAGGATTTTCCTACAGAAATTCACTTCACGCTTTAAAATCGCGGCTCTGATGACATACATGGAAACATCAGTCCTTCCACATAGACGATGTAACCCCGTATGGAATATTCATGATATGCATGAGATGTGACTCCTCATTACCTCTGACCTAAGTCTTTGTGAGCTCCCTCACACTTAGAACGCAGTATGGCTTCAGTCATTGGTGTTCACCCGATCAACAACCCGTTATCACGGAGCCTGATACTCATTTAAGATTAATATTAAATTCATGTGTTTATTTGGGTAGCGTTCCGCTCTACGACTTAGCATGCCTTAGACATTTTGAACTTTCATCATTGGATACATATGTCAACCTGAATAAATTGGGTCTTTTCACCTTGGGGATCGCCCCGAATCTTGCTACCGACACCGTGATTCATTATTATTGTTATTTGCAATAGTGAGTCTCGATTTTGGGCGTTCATCCCATTCAGAGCTGTGGCACATTCACGGGAATGGTGATCAACCATTACTATACACTGCACGGACTCGTAGCGATATCCCAGTGCGTATCGCAAATGAGTGCCATCATTTGTGCATTAATTCGTTCATCATGTTAACATGTGATCATGCATCGCTTTAAAATCTTCATACACCACATGTTATTTCATTATCAACAATAACACGTAAAAGTCCCTTGAATTGGGACTTCAATCCAATGAGGCACCACCAAGCCTCGACATTCAAAACACGCAACAAAGCAAAAATAAAAAATAAAAATTTTATTTTCTTTTTCTATTTTCTAGAAGTAGTCCTCTGTCGCGGCCAGAGGGTTCTTGTCATTTCATGATGTCATGTGACCTGTATGCGCCCATGTCCTCGGTTGCATCCGCGTGCACCGTGTCTCGCTGCGTGGCCGAGTGTGTCGCGCACTTGGTCGGGCGCACGGTCGGGCGTGTTGCGCGGCTGGCGTGTCGTGTGCGCTGTGCGTGGAGGCTGTGTGCTTGGCCAACCTTGTCGTGTGCTCCTTGTTCATGCGGCTTATGAGTCTTAAACTCATCTATTTTTAATCCATTTTTCTGGCTTGTTTTTATTATTTTCAGAGATGTTTTAATGCCAAATTATGGAATATTTACAAACTTTGTGTTTTGCAGGAGTTAATTCAAAAAGAAGATTTCCATTAAGAAAGAAAAGAAAACGACAATTGGTAGTCTCTATCGCAACGAGGGTTGATGTGGCGAATAAGCGTCTAAGCAGTAGTAGAGGCGTATTAGCGGCAATATTTCCATATTATGACCTGAGAATCTAAAAATTAGATGAGCTATGTCATGACAAAAACTGACATGCTTGGCGGGAAATGGGAAGAAACAGGCGGGACGAATCGATTATCTTTGCGACATAATGAAGATCGGAAGAGGCGGGAAATAATATCGCGGCCGAGAATCTAATAATGATAGCAAAATCTACTCTGTCGTGACATTGACTCTTGCAACATGGAGGAGTTGGTAGAGGCGAGAAGAAATTGAAATAAAAGTTGTCCTTGACAAAGAAATTTATGTCGCGATTGGTGAGCTTGTTGAGGCGCTGATATGAAAGGAACCCGAGGCGTTGCAACATACTTCAAGGCGGGAGATAAATCTATGTGCGAGCATGGATCATAATGTCACGAAACCTGAAAATAAGTGACAGAAAGCGAGGTCACGACGGACTTTGTATGTCGCGACGGGTTTTGACACAATCTCTGAAAGAGTTCACGTCGCGGCGTAACAAGCTGGGTCGTGACCAGGCAGTGGCTGAACAGAGAAGAGTCTTGTCGCGACGGCCCAGATATTGAATGACAACGAGAAGTCGTAATCGAGCGTGAGAAACAAATCTGTGAAGTGGGCTCGGTGTATGACCGCTGTCGCGACAGAGGCTTTGCGGGTCTTGTGATACGGATGTCTGAGCGAGTGTTGCTGACATGGCGTGATGAGATCGCTGGCGTGGGCGTGAGCTTGGGTGACAACTTCGCGAAAGTTGTCTTAAGGCGTATTTGCGACATGATTAAGCGATGTTGCGACATAACTATTTGAGGAATGCGCGAAATATTTAATACATGACAAAGGCTGCCAGCGACATAGTTATCCAATCTGAAAAGAAGAAATTTCATTTACCTTAATATGTTATCCTGTTGACGAAGGAGCCTGAAGATCTTTAAATCGCTGACAGACAGTGCATACTTACAGAAGACCTGAAACTTCTGTCGCGACACAACCACAGGTGTGACGGAGAGAGCGAAATCTGGAGCCCAGGAAATTTTGGGGTTCACACATAGCCTGCAGGGCCCGAGCTGAGAACTCGTAAGTAAGCTTGATTGTGAAACGTCACGATTGATGACATCGGACAGTAGAGTACAGGAATGAGGACTCTTTGTATTATATTTTTTTCTTTTCTTTTATTTTTCTTACTTTTCTTTTCTTCGTAGATTAGATTTAAAGTAGAATTTGTTAATTGTTCTTTGGATGGAAATAGTAAATTGTTGAAGTTTTGAGTTGAATTTAAATCGAAATTCATTTCACGATTCTTATTTAGATTTAATGAACTCCATCTAAAATGGAACTCGGCATTTCTTGATTGATTGCAGTTATAGTGCGATTTTTGCACGTCCCGGTATTTTGGTGTATCTTTGTAATCAGTTTTAGAACACAACCTGTGGGAAAGATGATCTTAGTTATGGTCTTTTCGGCCTGATAGAAGAAAATTTCACGAGTTTGAGGGTTTTGAATTTATTTAGATAGGTGATGTTGTGAAATTAATTGTTCCCGATCTTAGTAGCTAATACCATAAGAGAAAATTGTGTAAATACGATTTTCGGGAGGCCCTTTGAGAGTGGCAGCTGAGATGGAGATTCTGCAAGAAGCGTAGAGTAGTTGCAGGGGTATGCTAGACTAATATTGAAGAACTAATGAGCTACAAAAGGTTACTTAGATAAAATCTCATTTACTTTCATGGTTTGAGAAAGGTTGAAATTTGATATATCAATTTAATCAATTAGAGATCTCTCCTTAATTACAGGGAATGATCTTGATCTCTCATGTTAGGCGAGGATCTAATCGAGAAAGGGAGAAAACACTTTCGAGATCTTAAGGATGAGGCATCGTTCATTTGTAGAAATACAGTAATTGCCTGTCTTGGAAATGAAATCTGCTGGAGTCATAAGAAATGGGTGTAGTATTGGAAAAAAATACTGCAAGATCTTATAAGAAATTCTAATTACAGTAATTGATTAGAATCATAATTCATAAATGAACATGAATATCTACCAGTGAAAGTATGGTTAGAGGAGAGATCAGACTATACTACCTTGCCTCTTGACAAATTCAGTTGACTTAGGAGGAAAATAGGGTAGATTATGATCTGAGAATTGATAATTTCACAACGATGAAATCCATTTATCTACTTCGGCCAATAATCTAGTTGATCCGGTTATATTTAGGATTTAAATTTTTTTCCACTTTATTTTAAATGTAAGTTCCGGTTAGTAAATATAGGTTCTTAAATTTTCACCACAGAATTGGGTTGAAATAGTATAGAACTTGGTAGTTGGAGTAGTTGGGTTTAAATTTTTTAATCTACGCGTAGAACGATATTTGGACTTATAGGTCCACTTTATTACTTAACTGACTGTGCATACCGATTTTAAGACCAAATTAAATCTTTAATTGAGTTTAATGACAAAATTATTCTTCTTATTAGCATCTAGTTATATTTGGTTTTAGCAGTTTTGGCTCCCATTGTCGAGGATTAATTTATAGTCTTCTAGCTGTGGTTTCATAAATTTGAATATGCACAACTTATGGTCTTATGTTGATCGATCGTGTCCATGTATTTGTTGCCACGACGACTCATGTCCCTTGTGTATTTGTGTAATGCGCCTCTTGGCACTACCCGTCCTGTTGGAGTTGCGAACTAGAAAAGTTTAACGATTTTGGGTATGCGTTCGGTCTGGGCAATTCCATGTCGATCAAGAATTTTGGAATTTGAAACCTTAAGGCCATTAGCGGCCCAGGAGACAAAACCACGCCGTTAGATGGATTTTAAAGTAGGAATAGAAACCCAGTAGGAAAAATCCCCTACTTGGGAGTTTGTCGAAGCTACGGTCGAGTCTCTTTCGGAAGCTCTCGTGCGAGGATGGAACTTGCCTCTTGCTTTCAGAAGAGCAGCAGACGGTCGAATCTCAGAAAGCTAGAAGAGGGCTTCACTCTCCTCTTTTCTCTCCACTTTTTCCCTCTGTCTACCGGTTTGGCCCAGCACTCAAGTGGGATGTCCCCTCCTTGCCGTGTCCTTGCTCACCATTTTGCTCTTTTGGATTTGCTTATCCGGCTTATCCAAAACTTTAGATTTTTCATCTGTATCGAGTTGTTAGCATGCAGCCACTTGAAACTATTTGACTTTTCCTCTCAGGCTGACACATGGCTTAATGTGGTAATAAGCAATTAGTGAAATTAATAGAAACCGTTCTGCCGTCTTTTCCAGCGTGAAATTCCTGCATGCCGAGATTCGACAAATTCCAACGGGGTTGCTAGATTTCACGAGACAATTCCAACTGTGAAGACCATTTTGTTATCCGAGATCTAGGAAAATTATGGATCTTCAATCGAAATTACCGTTTTACCCTTTTTAGAAAAATTGAATTTTTTCTCGGGTTTTTCAGAATAAGCATTTTTCTCATGTGGAGAAAAGAGAGAGAGTGAGAGAGAGACACGGTTGTTGAGGGGAGAAGCCATATTTGGATTTTATTTATTCAAGCAAAGAGAAGGAAGGAAGGAGAGGAGGAAAAGCAAGTTTGAAGAAAAGATTAAGGTTAGGAACTCATACTAACTTCTTTGAGCATTTCGTTTGGGTTTCATCAAACCCTAACTTGTATAAGTGTGAATTTAATTGTTTTAGTTGAGTTTGTGGTTTTTTTGAAGTTGTTTAGGTTAGTTGTGGTCTCGATTGAGAATATTTGTATAAAGGAAATGTTGGGGTTTTAAGGGAGATCTTTGTGAAATTTTCTAAAACCAGTTTTGTCTTAATATCGCTCATCCAAATTGGTGATTGAATTTCTAAGGTAAACTAGACTTCTAGGAAAACAAATATTCTTGAAATAAGTGTGTTGAATTTGGACCCCATTTGGACCCGAAAAATTTTCGCGGTAAAGTACTGATTGGTTTGATCTGGGTTTGGTATCTTGAGTACAGTCTTGCAGGTATTTAGGCCGTAAGTTGGGTTTCAACTCGTCAAGGTGGAGTGATTCAAATTTTTTGGGTAAAGTTGAAACTACAGGAGAGCAATCTCTTTTGAAATAAGTGTATTGAATTTGAATGCAATTAGATCCATAAAATTCGTTAAAGTGAAGCGTTGTTTGCAGGAAATATTTCGATGTAAAGTATTTGAAGTAAATAAATAAGAGAAGGGTTGGTATATGACATATGAACACATGAACAATGATACGAACCTTATGTAAATGACTAGTTTGATATCCTCTGGCTTCAATTAAAACCTAATAAGCACAGGTTCTGCATATATTCCAAGCGGATGGATAGTAGCCATTGCTATGAGGGTTACAAGATATAAGTTAGTACAGTTTGGGTGATTAAAGCGGCCTCATTTGGGTGGGTCAGCGGCCCCGTTTGGGTCATTATAATGGCTGGATTTGGGTCACATAATCTGAAGCATAGGTCTTGTCTCGTCTGATGATACCTTCAGGTATATCGATCTCATTTAGATTAAATACGGTCTGACATAGGTCATTTGTTGTCCTGATGATGATGCAGCCCGGGTATATACGGTTATCTTAGGTATCCACGTCTTTGGAATATCTGACATAAAAAAAAAAAAAAAATACAAGATGATATAAGATAATATGAAACATGACACAGGAAAGAGGCATGAAATATGCAAATGATATGAAAGATGCATATGATATGTAAAAGAAATATATGTTTATAAGTTATTGTATTTGTTATATGTTTCCCACTAAGTTATAAGCTTAGCATGGGTGTTTCATCTGTGTAGGTACTGAAAAGGACATTCACGGTATTAAAATATCTGCATGAGGGCAACCTGATGATAGAAGCCACGCTCTAAATAGGTTTTGGATTTGTTTTTGTATATGTAAATGTAGAGTTTTGTAATAGTGAGGAAATTGTGAGCAGTAAATGAGACTCGATATATGTACATAATATTATAGACACCACTACGATTAGTTGTTTATATGCACATATTATAAGTTTTATTTCACTGTGAAAATATATATATAAATTGGGCCCTGATGATAGACGAGGTTAAAGAGTCAGGTCCCATGCGCGTCCCCACTCTTGCTAAGCGGGGAGGTAGGACGCGTCGAGCTCCTCGATTGATCATTATGCAAAGTTTACATGGGTCCAATGAAGTGCCAAACATTCGTAAAAGGTTCTCAACTTCTTGATGATGACAACTACGCATATTGGAAGATTCACATGACTACTCATATCAAGTCATTGGGAATTGATGTATGGCAATCCATAGTGATAGGATGGACCAACCTGACCATAGTTGAAAATGGGAAAATCATGATCAAGCCTAAACCAGAATGGAAATAGGAAGAAAGAAAAGCAGATTTAAGAAACTTCACTGCTCTTCATGCAATTCAATACAGTATGGATGATAGGATGTTTAGACTTATTGCCTCCTCGAAATCTATAAAAGAAGCATGTGATATTCTCCAAGAAATATTTGAAAAATCAAGATATGTATATTTTAAGAAAGAAGAAAATAAAAGGTCATAACGAGATCGAAGTTGGAAACCGGATATTAAAGAACCAAAGGAAATCAAGAATGATAAACCGACACGAGCACACCTCCATTACTACGACAAGAGGAACAACTCTGACAAAGAATGGAGAAAAAGATCACCCAAGTCAAAAGTCACAAACCCGAAAATTTATTTCGAGCAGTTGCTAATCAAAGAAGAAGAATCTATGAGTCTTAGTGCCTTCACATCAGAAGCGTGAGTAGGAGGGTGGTACTTTTGATGAGTGGATGTTCATAACATGTAGTAGAAAATCTTGGTAACCTTGATGCTCGCGTGGGACGATGTGATCATCGGGGATGGTCTTAAGGAAGAATCAGCGAGAACATATTACTTTGTCTTTCTTAGCTTATATATTGAAATAAGTACTACTTGTTGAAGGGTTAACAATAAGTCTAATTACCATAAGCCAACTGTGCGAAGAAAACTTGCTTGTGAGATTTACAAAAGATTAGTGTATGGTATTTGATCAAAATCAAGACCAAATCATGGAAAGAAGGTCCTCCCCAGCAAGCGCTATATGTTAACTTGCGTACCGACGATCGTCTGAGGAAACTTGGCTCCGACAATTCGTAAACACGAATAACAACATTCCACAGAACACCTCCTCTGGACATCTAAGTCCAGGAGCTGCGTATATGGAAACAGGACGTGGGCAAACAAACAAGCTTAATAGGCATGCATACACCATGTTCCAACTAAGTAAGGACATAAGTAAGCTAGGAATACTGCCCTTGGATCATATAGGGACCATGGATAACTGAAACAATGATAGGAAAAGGGTCATTAATTCAGAAGCCAAACAAGCAGCATGCCTACATCTAGAGAAGTCGTATCTTCCTAAAAGTTAGGAAAATCCTCATGTGATCAAAAACATGAATTCTATCCAATCAAGGAATAGAATAACGCCTTCTGAAAGAGAGAACCGAGTCAAGAAGATGCATGCTTTCAAAGAAGAAGAGATGGCATTTGCTAGGAAGTTCAAGAAAGGGTTAAATAGGGAAGAAAGACCCTCTAGTTCTAGTAGGGTTCGAGCCCACCTCAGAACTAGACATTTAGGTAGTTTATCTTACTTAAGGGTGGAATATCTCATGGCGTGAAGAAACGAGACAATAAACTGTTGTGAGCAATGGAAGCATTGTTGAAAATCAATGCTTCATGACTATTGGACGTTCAAACAAACATGTGTAAGATTGTGCAAGACACCAAGGAAACCACAGAATGAGTTGCTCTCTAGTAAAAAAGATAGAAGGGACAGTTAGAGCTAGAGAGCACAATGAAGTGTGGATAAAGAGCGTAGTCAAGGATTATGTCCTTCAGAGGAAGTCCTAACTCCACACAATGAGAACTTAGGAGGAATCTGACTCTGCTGACCAAGAAGTGAAGATGTGCTCGGGTATATGTCTCAGGCAACTGCAAGGCATAACTCATGTAGTGTTTTTTTTTTTTTTTTTAAGGAAATGGCTAAGTGGGGAACATTGGTGGGTGGTGTCCCTGCACTGTCAGACCATTCTTGACTAAAAATATGGTGAGTGAATGCAATCGAAAAGACGACTAAACATTAGTACCATTCTAGGGGAGTCCTAACACCCTTATTAAATAGGGAACCGTTAGAGACAAGAAACCCTAGGGTTTCCAAAGAGGCGGTGGGGTCCTCTGTATAAGAGGAAGCAACTGAAGGACAAAAAGAACACTTTTCTTTTGCATTCTCTTCGAAGTTTCCAACATTTTATCTCAATTTCAAAGATGGTGATGGCCGAGGATCCCTGAGTAGATTAGGTAGGATAAGGACCTTCTAGTAAGGAAGCTCCATCAACAAAGGAAATATCTTTGATCAAGAAGGGTCAACCATGGACCCTATCGATGTGGAACCTCTATGTTCTACACTGCCTACCTCGCTTGTGCCCTACGACACATCTAAGGATGAGGTTTTTGCAACTTATGCCCCTGACCTAAAAGAAAACTCTCCGATTAAGAGTCAAAAAACTTAATGTTCGAACCTTGGAGACAATTTAGTGCAAACTTCGCTATAGTCCACTGGTTCCCCGATAATTTAAACTAGAGGCGGACTGTTGAAGACTCACCCCATCGAGAAACATGACTCGAGGTACGACCATTGACATTGTTGTTTGAACCACCTCAGAGACATCACCTGGTATAGGAAAGGAAGACCAACTTATACCACTCCAATGGGAAGGTTAGAATTGACGAGATTTCTTCATTGATGTCTTCCTTTCAAATGCAGGTATCAGAGATCGGTGTCTTCAGTAGACTACATACCCCACTTTTGGGAGAATGATTAGTGACCATTCTTTACTCCTTCACCATCACCCCAATTTACCTAATGACTATCACTTTATGCGAACAAAACAGTGGGAAAAGTGGGACACTATGCCTTTAGATTTTCCATCTCTTAGATCTCCTGACTTCTAAGTATCCATTAAAAAAAGGGGGAGAGATAGGAAAAGGAAGAATGATAAGGGGATGAATTACTTTATACTTTCCAATTACTTCCAAAGAATAGATTATGACTAGGATGTAAACAGGGCATTCTAATATTGAAATGAAAATTGCAATCTTCATCAAGTGTCCAGTGCCTACTGTCTATCTTTCCTCTTTACATTCTTGCTACATTCTTTGAGGAAGTCTATATTTTTGTTCCAAGGGTTCTTCAAGAAGATAGCGTCCTCAGAGTTCGAGGTTGATGAAGATATGAAGAATTAGAGTTGAAGTCCTTGGAAGAACCGGGATGAAGTATAGACTAAGGCAGTCCCGCGGTGTAGGGACGTGCGCACCTTCGTAAGTTTGGACTAGGGTCGAAACTTACATGGGATGCAAGTCAGTTTTGGAGCCATGGAGACGAGTTCTTAAGTGCAGTAACATATGGGACTAAGATCATTTTAGGAAGCGGATAAAGATCAAATCGAGATAATTGGCTAGTGGATAAGATCGATCAAAGAAGTTCAAGATCTTCTAAGCTATCAAACCCAGTGGAAACAATGAGGTTACGATGCGAAGAGGACATAGAAACAAGTTTTCCTACTTAAAACTGATAGATTAAAGGAAAGTATGTATAATTCAAGGTAGGTTTGGAGTCATATTAGGATAGTGATCCAACCTTATCTAGTCTTCCAAAACCGAATATACAAGGCTATATATTTTGGATTTTGGAAGATGCTCAATACGGATTTGAGGGGCATAGCATGAAAAAGAACAAGTGAAGTTCGGACGTGCTGAAGGAGTGTGGAATGCATATACTTAGTTGACGTATTGCTAGTTAAAAGCCTTTCACCTCTGGTGAAAGATGATGGTTCTTATATTCTTCATTTTATTTTTGATATATGTAAAATTATTTGTTATGTGATGTTGTAGAGAGAATGGAGAGAGTTCGTTTAAAGATTTCACTATGAGTGATTAGGTTTCGAAGGGTGTGGAGTGAGAGGAAGTCTCATACCACATAAGACAAATTAGGCTCGGGTCGGAATTAGTGGAAATCCTAGCATTTAGGCATAGCCTTGTGGACGTAGGCAGGTTGTCGAACCATGTAAAATTGTGTGCGCTTTATCTTGTTGCAAAATATATCACATATCATGTCTGTATAGTGGAGTCCCATGGGGAGTTCTGATGCCTGATAGCATAGCCGGAACAAAATCTCAGTCCCAGTATTTAAGGTTGTGACCAAGGCCCACACACTTATATATATCGGTAACTTTGTCCCTAATATTAAAGAATCTTAATAATATTAATTAATAATCCAATCAAAATACTAAATTAAGTACAAAAAAAAACTATTTATTTCAGCATCATATATTTTATAATTGTCTTTTGCAAATGATTTTTTATTTCATGAAATAATAATTTAGTAACAAATAAAACCAAATAAATAAATTTGCATCCATAAAAACATATTATAGAAAATTTTGTCAATCTAACAAATTATTTATTTACATTTCATACCAATAAATAAATAAAGAGCTTCATCTAATATTATCACATATAGTCTCTTCCAATACGGAGAGACCTTACTTTCAAGTCTCTCTCTCTCTCTCTCTCTCTCTCTATATATATATATATATATATATATATATATATATATATATATATATATATATATATATATATATATATATATATTAATTGATATATTATCCAATTGAGTATAATAAAGTTCAAAACTATTCAATATTTCAATATCTTTAAAGACCTTCAAGAAAATAATCAACTTCCCAACACCACAACTATAAATATAATAGCTACTGAGTGTGTAACAAGGGGGTTCCTTTAGTAATTTATAATGATACACTAAACCACTATTTATTGTGTACGAGAAAAGGATATAGATTTTCTGAGTGAATAGAGTTTTGAGTTTTGTAATAGAAAAGGTTAGAAATAATTACTTAGAAGACTTGACTTGAGAAAGTGATATAAAGACACCTTTCCCTACCAAAAGGATGTAGATTTTCAAATCCAACTAGCGTCTATAGAAAGTTTTGTAATGGAAAAGATTAGAAATAATTGTAGGAGCTTGACTTGAGAAAGTGATATAAAGACACCTTTCCCTACCAAAGGATGTAGATTTTCAAATAAGCTAGTGTCTATAGAAGTTTTGTAATGGAAAAGATTAGAAATAATTGTAGAAGACTTGACTTGAGAAGGGTAGAAATAAAGGTTTTATTTTCTTGCAAAAAGATGTAGATTTTTCCATTCAACCACTATATATTTTCAAAAAGTTTTCGTAATGGAGAAGGCAAGACAAAATAATTGTATGGACTTGACTTTGAGAAAGTGGCATAAAGTTCTGAGTAATTACTAAGTTATGAGACCACTAGATTCAATAATGCAAGCAATTCCATCTTCTCTTCTTCGGTGCAACTTTTACATCCACATATTTGAACCAATAGTAGCACGAAAACCCACATTAAATATTTAGATGAAAAACTACTCCATAAGGAGTTTAAACATGAAGTACATTAGAAAGATGCTATTTAATTTGTGATATATGCAAATAGATGAAGACTATTTAATCTAGTTGGTTCTGCATTCTTGCTTATGAACTGTATTGACTAGTACTTTGATCCGTCCCACATGCTAAAGTTTTCGATATTCTATTTGTTAGTTTCACATTTTCCGGTGTAATACATAATTGTAATCAAATTCAAACTGATACCCAAAATTATAATACACATAATGTAATTCCAATCACATTACATAAACAAATTGAAATCATATTTCCACCAGTTATATAACTCACCTTTGCGAATGAGACTTACAGAATTCTGAGTGGGCACACAAATTCACTTAGTTGCAAAGAATCGTAAAAAAACCATAATTGTTAAAGAGAATGGCCAAAGAGAGAAAAACACTTTTTCAAAAAATAAAAGAACCTTTTCTTTTATCTTTTTAATTTTATTTTAAATTAAATTAAATTAAATGACCAAACACGACACTTCGCCGTGGGTCCTCTCCACATCCATTTTTTCCAAGCCACATTTCCACTATTTTTAAATTAAGGAGAGCATTAGGCCACATCATGTGTACTTGGACCCCTAAATAACCAACATCTACCCACTCACGGGTGACAACTCTTCTCATTAAAACAGAGGTTAGAAATGCTTCTTAAATAAGTGGTGATAATGCATCTTGAAGCGCGTTCACTTATGTCGGGTTAGGAGTATATAGTTTCTCGAAAAAAGGATCTTGGAGTATGTTTAGTATGTTGTATCCCAAATCATTCTATCACATCCTTTTCACATGAGATCTCAAGAAATGGTCGTAATTGTAAGCAGGGAGTAAATTTGAATTTTTAGAAAAATGGTAAAATGGTAAATTACCCATTTATAGTATAAAGTTTGAAAGCTTTGGAATTTTTAGATCTCGAATGAAGCGACGTAGGCTAGAAATTCGATTTATGGAAAAGGGCAAATCGTAATTCGGTTTACGAAGAAATTGTATTCGGTTAAAATCCATAATTTATTCTCACAGATCTGGATGGAAGAAATGATTACTGCAGATTGGAATGTCTGTAATCTGGTAGCACGTAAAATTTGTGGTCAGAAATAATTCGAGTTAGTAGCGTTGCACGGCGTCGCGGATCAGTGCGGAAAAGCGATTTTCGATGCGACGAAGTCGCGTATAACGTGTGATACGTGTCTTGTAAATTGGCGTAGTGAAATGATGAAATGGACGTGAGATAGTCTTCAAATGTCAGCCCCAGGAAAGAGAGGCATAATGGTCGTTATTTAAATTTTAAATGTGACTAAAGACAACAAAGCATGAATAGGACCGTCTCCTACCTTGATTAAAGTAAAAACGTGGGAAAGGAACCAGGTGTGGTGTTATTAGCCATTTTGGCATTTTTGGAGGAAGAGAGCATCAAACCTGCAGAATATCGGGCGATCGATGATCGGCGTCTGCGGAGACGAAGGAAAGGCTGCTGCAGCGGAGAAGGCTTAGCATTAGATCACCGGATTTAGGGGTTTCCTCAAACTTGAGAGGTGGGGGTTTAGCTCTCTTGGGTTTGATAAACTATTTTTAAGTCTTTGTCGATGTTTAGTCGGGTAATGAGAAATTTGTTTGATCGGTCAGCAGGACCGAATTGATAAAATTTTCGGAACAAATGGAACAACAGTGACCCATACGGCTGATTTGGGTTATTATTAAATCTTGAAATTTTGTATTAAATCATGTAATTGGTTTGGATGAATTCGGGGGTGAATTCGGTAAAATGGGTTATTTAAGTGAATCGATGATTTGTGATTTTTCGGGAATAGTAGCGAGGTTTCCTGTCCCAGAAGCAGTCATTCTCGAAAATATATTTTTGTGTGAAAATGTGTTTGATGAGTGGTCAAGTTGAATTCTTTCGTGTTTGATCGATGCTTAGTGAAATTTGAATTTTGGTGTATGAAATGAGAATTTACATGACATGATTGTGTGAATTGAATGTTTTGTAAATATATGCATGTTTATATATTTACATGAATTCAAATATATTAGATTGGCGTGCATCGGTCGTATCTGTTTGCAGAACTACAAGGGTATAGGAGGGAGTGCATGAGATGAGTCTAGAAAATGGTTCGGAGGTTTGTAAATGTGAGTATCGGGGTAGTCAATGCAAAATATCAATCGTCGGAGGCGTCGATTAGTATACATCGGAGGGTAGTCCGTAAATAATATCAATCGTCGGAGACGGCGATTGATATATATACGCATAGGAGGTTGTCTGAGTAGGCAAATAATAATTCAAATACGAGGCTTAGGCGAGTGTGAGGAGATCGTGAGGACTCGGGTGCAGAGCGATAAGTTAGACATTCAAGTAGGATCATGCATTTCTTGAATGTGTTTATTTGGAATATTGCATTGCACTTAGGTAGAGAGTAAGCCAGCAAAGCGATTCAGCTGCGAGCATTAGCTCCTGCAATGGGGATATTATTTTAAGTACGAGGGCGTGCGGGGACGGCTCGATCTAGGGCGAGATTGTGAAGAAAGCTGGGTTGTGGCTTTGATGATTTCTCACGTATTAAATTCTACAATTTTTGATATATCATGTTGTATAAGGTAATTATTAACTCTTGCCGTGTGGGCATAGTTGGAGTATATTTCTGAGATATTGTTATGAGTCATGTTTATGGGCTACGTAGTGGTTTATTCATGTGATGATATATTGAATTTGTTTAGGACGAGGTTTATACAGTATTGTATTTGGTAGAGCTCCCCGTACAAAGGGCTCTGCCCTAATTTTCTGAAGTGGCGTCGGGTAATCCGACATCCACTTGTATTCCGCGGGTTGTGGGTGGTCGCGGACCCAGGAGTTTTGGGGTGTCACGGCTTGGTATCGAGCTTAGGTATACGAATGCTAGGAGCTCGGGTTGGGTATCCGTCACTTGACTTGGGTGGTTTGATGTAGAGTATGGTATATGAGGAACAGAGAATGAGGGCTTGGGGCTTAGGTCATAGTCGTGTAAGAACATCGCCGGCTAGGTGTGGTTGGAGTGATAAGTTTGAGTATGAAGTTACCTAGGAAATCACGGAGACCCAGAAGTGAACCTTTGCATGCATGTGTTTAGGTTGTTTTGTGTGATTTGATAAAATTGTGTGAATTGGTGAAATGAGGAAATTAGCCCAGTCATGTGAATTGTGGTGAATTGTGTGCAAATATGCTTGGTTATTATGAAAGGATGAAGTGTGGAAAATTTTAGGAGTTTTACAAAGTGTAAAACTGGATGAAGAAAATAAGAAATAAATTTTTAGAAATTTATTGGTTTATTGGATAACGAAATAAGCTTTTAATAAATTTTATTTGATAAATGTGAAACAGAGGTTTTGAGGGGATTTTGGATAAATGTCGAATTGAGAAAATAAAAATAATGAAAAAAAATATGATGAAAAATTTGTAGATGCGGAGCACGATGGGCTCACGCCCATTGGGCATAGGAAGGCGTGCGATAGGGGTTGGCGGCGCGCGGCGGCCCGGGCGTCTTGGTGCTGGTGGGCGCGCGGCACCCGGGCGGGGCGGCTGGGCGGGCGCGGCCTGGCCGGTGGGCCTTGGGGGCACGGAGGCAGCGGCGAGCGGGCAGCAGGGGGCTCACGGGGAGGGCACGTGGGCGCGCGAGGGCGGGCGCGGCGCGGGGCGCGCGGCACGCCGGGCGGGCGTTGGGCCGCGGGGGCGCGGGGCACCTGGCGCGAGCGTGGGTCTTTGGGCGCGGCCGTGGAGCGTCAGCTGGTGGAGCCCGGCGGGTGTGCACCAGTGCCTCATCTGTTTTGACACGAGTTTGACTCGATGTGTTCTGAGTCCCTTAAATTCCCGGAAAAATTTAAATTTAATTAAAATAAAATAAAATCAAACAAAATTAGACAAAATTTTGAAAAATAAAATAAAATTTTTGAAAATGAAAATTCGAAAATAAAATTTTGTTGAAAGCGATATTTTAAATGCAAATTGATTGCGCCGTTACTGTAAATCACGAGAATGATGTATCTACGATTTATGTGTATGATTAGTGTCTCGAGAACGTGTTTATGCCTTAGAATCTTGTATTGAATTTAATTTTCCATGTTAATTGTGTAGATGGCTAGTAGGACGGGGCGTAGAGGACGTCCAGCGGGCTGGCGTTGGTCGAGGCACCACTGGAGCATTTGATGACCTTGATATTTGATCAGCGAGGCCTTTCGCGGTTGTAGGTGTTACGTGAGCGCTATCGCCTGGTGGTAGTCGAGGAGATCCTAGTAACCTCGAAGGTTTAAAGCGCGTCGTCGCCGGAGCATTCGGGGAGGAGACCGGGGTGGCGGGGCCAGTTGGTTATGCGGATTGAGAGGAACATATTGGAGGTATGGAGATCACCTCAGAATGCGACGGAATCGGGTTCGTTTGCATTCCGTCAGAAGGGTGAGGGCCAGGGTATGGTGGAGATGGGGCGAGGACCTCTGAGACTTAGAGACACTATGGCGTAGGTAGAGTTTCGGGGGGCTGTTCATGGGGTAAATCTGCTCCCGAAATTGCGAGGCGTCGCGAGGCTGGGAGTTCACATTTGAGACGAGGGCGATGGTATGATGGATTATGTGACTAGGTTCCATGGTATACGATTTGTTGATGATCACGTGGCCCTGGCGGTCCAGGTTAGGAGATTTTGAGATGGAAGTTTGAGTTGTCGATTCGGGCGAGTTAATAGAACCGCTACGGGATATGGATTCCATGGTTGGGGCTGACCACGACCGTAGAGAGAGATGGGGATGCTCGAATTTTCGGGATGCAAGTGTCGTGCGAGAGGAAGGGCCCGGTCGATCTTAGTTTAGGAAAGAGGTAGAGAGCTTCTAGTTCACGAGGAGTTTAGTCGCGGCGTCGGGCGGGGCGGATGGGGGTTGGCCGGTCGGGCGGGGCCGGATGGTGTCTTGCCATTGTCAGCGGCTGGACACATGAAGACGGGATTGCCCCAAGACAAGGATCCCGGGGTTTGGGATACGATCCCCAGTGGTAAGCGGGACGGGAGAGGATACGGTACGTTCCTCCCGACCGCGATTATGGGGCCGGGCGGAGTCTCGGTTTGAGGGGGGGGCTACGTGGGCTGAACTCACGGGCGGGCCAGGGGCGGGAGGTGTGGGTGAGGCCAGGAATGAGACCCACGGGGCGGGGGACACCCGAGGGTCCGAGGGCGTGTAAGATCCTGCGCCAATTTGGTCGGCTGGTCGGCCCGGTTATATAGGGTACGTTTTTTGCTAGCTTCGCTATGGGCTAAGTGTTATTTGATTACGGTGCTTCACATTCATTCATTCTTTGCATCGGTTGTGATCGAGTTGGGCTTAGAGGTTGAGACCTTAGAGGGCCTTTGTATGTGAGTTCTCCCAGAGTTAGGGCGAATAGGGATGATATGTCGAGGTTGCGGTTTAGAGATCTCGGGGACTCTGCCACGAGTGGACTGAGGATCGTGGACATGTCGGAGTTCGATGTCATCCACGGGGATGGATTAATTTACGGCCTGACTTATAGGAATTAGATTATCGATTGTGAGCGTAGGAGGGTTCAGCTACCTGCGCAGACGGTCCTCGTGTGGTGTTTCGGGAGGCGAGCATGACATTTTGCCCCCGAACGGAGTATATGAGTCTAGGTGTCGAGGATAGTTAAGCGAGTTAGGTTGCTTGAGCCTTACCACAGAGACGAGGAGAGACGGTTGATCTACCTCGAGTGGTATGCGGGTATGGATGTTTTCAGGATGGGCTACTGGACTACCTCCGCGGGTAGTAGGCTTTGGTATCGAAATTACGCGCAATTGCCGCTACGTCATGACTCATAGGATGCTTGCCGGTTGAGTTGCAGAATTGAGTCGATAGACTCTGGACGAGGGTTCATTAGGCCAAGGCACTTACGCCATGGGGCGCTCGGGTTCACGTTTGCGAAGAAGAACAAGACCCTCGTCGTTGGTATAAGCGGTTGAACGGGGTTATGTGATCGAGAATCGGTACCATTCTTAGAAGTTGGCCGATTTTGATCGAGTTGAGGAGGAGTGCGAGTCACTCGAGATGAACCATTACTAGTTACCATCGGTGAGGTTAGGGATCTGATTATCCCTTAAGGCGGCGTTTATGACGTGTTATGACTTTAAGTTCTGGTGATGCTTGCCAGTTGTAGTGCGCCGGCGTTCATGGATCTCATGCACGCCAGGGTAATTCGACCACTATTTAGGTCAGGTTGTCGTGAGTAACCGTGGATGGCGTCTTGATGCACTCGGTCAGTGGGAGCATGAGTATCACTTGAGGATCGTTTACCGGTTGTTGAGACCATCGGTACATGCGCGAGTTCGGTAAGTCACGAGTTACGGCTTGCGAGGTGAGATTTTAGGACACGTGGTGTAAGCATCGGGAGTGTCGGTCGACTGGGAAGGTCGAGGCGTGATGAGTTAGGAGAGGAGCCCGGGTCAGTCTTTGAGATCGTAGTTTCTTGGGATTAGGTAGGTATTATAGGAGATTCATTGAGGATTTCTCGGGATAGCGGCACTATGACTAGGTTGACCGGAAGGAGTCGAGGATTTGATTGGGATGGCCGTCTGCGAGGAGGCATTCCGGGAGTTGAAGAGACTTACTTAAGCTCCCATCTTTAAAGTTACGGACATGGAATAGGGTACACAGTGTAATTGTGATGCGCCGAGGCGGATTAGGATGTGTTTTGATGAAATCAGGGAGGGTAGTAGCTTATGGTTACCGTCAGTTGAAGAATCATGAGCGGGAATTACCCCCGCGCTGCTGACATGGGTTGGCGGTCGTAGTCTTCGCCTTGAAGATTTGGGCGCCAGCATACAATGAGGAGTTCGAGGTGTCTTTCGGACGTAAAGTGCAGAGTATATTTTCACGCGATTGGAACCTGATATGAGGCAACGAGATGGATGGAGTTCTGAAGTTATGACTGCTTTGCATTTTACCCATCTCGGTAAAGGCCCGAATGTAATTGGCTGATGCACTCGGTCGAAGTCACGAGGAGCGTTCGCTAGTATGGCTTCTCGGGGTGGCGGATGCTCGAGGCGTAGGACGGTTTTGAATTTCCTGATCGTGACGGACTCGGGGTACCGCCCAGGGAGTTTAGTGGCTACACCATCTCTTGTTAAGCGAGTGATTGAGTCCGATTAGGCGGGACATAGAGATGAGTGTCCATGAGTCTTAGGGTGCAATCGAGGGTCACAGTGTGTTGAATGGATTCACGCGGATGGTAGTCTTCGATATAGGGGACGGGTTGTGGTTCTCCAGGTTGGCCGTTTGAGAGGAGATTCTCGAGGAGTTTCAACGCTCTTGATTTGCCATCAAATCCGGTGTACGAAGATGTACGGGATCTTAGTCGCGATACTGTTAGTGGGATGAAGAGGCGCGTAGGGAACTTTGTTCGACGATGTACCAGCGTGTCGGCGGAGTTAAGAGTGAGCACGAAGCGGCGGGGTTATGACCATTGGGTGGTAGTGGAAGTGGGAGCACATCACGATGGACTTTGTGACCCACTTGCCACGGACGCAGCATAGGCATGACGCAGTATGGGTGATAGTGGACCGGCTCACTAAGTCGGCACATTTTCTAGCCGTGCGGATGACCTTCGCCTTAGAGAGATTCTGCTGGTTGTACATTCGAGAAATAGTGTTAAGGCTACGCTGGAAGTACGATATCCATGAGTGTCGGATAGGGACCAGGGTTTACAGGCGCACTTTTGGAAGAGTTTCAAGTATGGGCACCTTGGTGACTATGAGTGCGTTCCACCACTAAGGCAGGATGGTCGGTCTGGGGATTATCTTCGTATTAGAGGACATGCTACGAGGCATGTGTCTGGGATCATAGAGCCCATTTGGGAGGAGCATTTGCCCGCTAGTGGAATTCGCTGCAACAACGGTTATCGGGCGAGTATCTGGATGGCACTTAGTATGAGGCCTTGTATGGGGCCCGTGCGGGAGTCACCACATTATGTTGGGCCAGAGAGATTGGGAGAGAGCTGTAGTACGGTCTGATTTGATTAGAATACCTCAGGAAGGTAGGCTTAATCGACGACGATCTTCTCACGGCTTAGGCCGGCGGAAGAGCTATGCGGATGCGACGTCGACCCTTAGAGTTCGGGTTCAGGGGATCACGTTTTCTTGAAGGTGATGCTGGGAGGAGTGGTCGGATTCGTGACGGAAGAATTTATCATGCAGGTTTGTGGCGCTGAGATCTATCGGGGATGGCCAGCGTGGCGTGGGTTGGTGTTCACAGCCTAGACGGTGTCTGAGGTATTTCATGTCTCCATCACTTTCGGTATACTCGGATCCGGCTCATGTGGTGGATTGGAAGCGGATAGAGTTATTGATGGGACCTTTGAGGAGGGACCGATTATTGCATTTTGGATAAGCGTGATGGGTTTTCTGACGGACCATGAGGCTAGTGAAGTCAGCATGGCTGACCTTGTAAGATTGGAGGTCAGCGTGGGAAGCGAGGACACGATCACGGGCCACTATCCATACCCGACAGGGATGAAGGAGTGCGTGATTTAGTCGTTTAAATATTCAAATGACTAGTTTACATGCATAGTGTAGTGCACATTGCATATGAATGTGAGTGGTTGTGGTTGTCCAGAATTTCGGGACGAAATTCTTTTTAAGGAGGGGAGAATGTAAGACCCAAGAAATTCCAATTTATTGAAAAGGGTAAAATCGTAATTTCGGTTACGAAATTGTAATTTCGGTTAAAAATCCGTAATTTATTCTCTAGATCTCGGATAATGGCGGTGCACTTAGTTGGAATCCTCTCACGAAATCTAGCTATGCGTAGAGAATTTCATTGAATTAAAGATAGTCGGAGTTGACGCATTTTCGAGGCGTCAGCGGTTCGGTCTTAGAAAAATAATTTTCAATGCGACCGAAGTCACATATAACATGTACTCATGTCTTGTAAGTGGCATGAGTGAAATGATGAAAATGGATGAGATAGTGCGAATGTCGAAGCTTCGGAGGTAGGGAACATAATGGTCATTATTTAAATTTTAAATGGCACTAAAAGACAAAGCATGAATAGGACCATCTCCTACCTTGATTAAAAGAGCCAAAAACGTGGGAAGGGAACCAGGTGGTGATGCAGTAGCCATTTTTGGCATTTTCAGAGAGCACTTACTTTAGAATATATCTGGCGATCCGACCACATGCCACAAGAAGAAAGCCGCCACGCAGAGTGCGCCATGCAGATCGGATGGCGATTTCAAACTCGAGAGGCAGGGGTTTCTCCCTACGGCTTTATTCCTTTCTTAAGACTTCTATTGACGTTTGAGTCGAACGAGGCCGGAGGGGCTATGCCTGATTGGTCCCAAAACCTTGGGAATCAATTGATAAATTTCGAACATTCGAACGGAGTAAATCCCGTGATCACACTGGCCGATTCGGGGTTATTAAATCTTGAAATTCTCAGGACAAAACGTTTACTGCCTGATGAGGTCGGGAATGGCTTGAAAATGCGGTCAATTGGCGAACCGATGATTCAGGATTTTTCGAGAATAGTAACCGAGGGTTTCACTATTCCCTAAACAAAGGTTCTCAAAATATATTTTTGTGTGAAATGTGTTCGATCGAGCCGATTCAAGTCGACCAGTCATTGTTGATCATCAAATTTCGCCAGCTAATTTTTGTGTGTATGAAATGAGAATTCTACATGACATGATTGTGTGAATTGAATGTTTTGTAAATATATGCATGTTTATATATATTTACATGTGAATTAGACTATATTAATCGCATACATGCATTCCATATGATCCGAACACCCTAGGACTATGAGGGAGTGCATGATGAGTCTAGAGAAAATGGTTCTGAGGGTTGTCTAAAATGTTAATTATCGCAGGGTAGTCCAAACTAAAATACCAACGCTTGAGACGCCCTAATTGATATACATCGAGGGTCCACAAATACAACACCGTCTGAGACGCCAACTGATATATATATACACTTGAGGGTCATTCACAAACAAACAAAATAATAATTCTCATACGAGGTTAGGCGAAAGTGTGAGGAGCTTTCAGACTCCTGCAATTTATACGAGCGAGTTAGACATCTGGCAGATCATGCATTTGCTTCGAATGTGTGTTTATTTGGAATACTGCATCGCACTTGTGCAGAGAAGAATTCCACTCTAAGCGCGATTCCACTAATGAAAGCACGCTCACCCTGGTCGACAGATATTATTTTGGCGTGCATGAAATGCGAGGACTCGCCGCCTAGAGGCCGAGGTTGTGAAGAAAGTCTACCGTGGCTTGATGATTTTATACATGTATTAGAATTTCTAATTTTGATATATGTGTTGTGATAAGAGAAATTATTAACCTTAGAACTATCATATAGCTGGTATGTTTTGCGCATATTGTTTCGAGTACTGCTTATGGGTCTAAGTACTGCTTTACTAATGCACGATATATCGATCGTTTACACGTTTATACATTGTATTCGGGGTAGAGCCCCCGTACAAAGGAGACTCTCCGCCGCATTTCCTGAGTGGCATCTGCAACCCGACATCCACCTGTATTCCACATGCGGTTAATCCGTAGTCAACTGACCCCGTTTTAGTGGTGTCACAAAACGTACTTCAACGTCGACCATCTCCAAATCCGCCACCTGCACGAATTGCATCAATTTTGAGAGAGTCCGATTTTCATCACGATTTTCAAAACGCCTAGTGCCTAATGGACTCTCATAAACAGAATTCTTGAGAAAAAAAAATCGAAATCGAAAATACCAAGAAAGCTTCATTTAAAAATAAATCAACTTGAATTGAGACGGTAAATAAATTATTTTAAACAACCGGAATCCGCTTATGCATTACGGCGTTAACGAGCCATTCACTTAAAATTTATGAAAGGCCTCGGGAAAACATCCATTCTTCCTATTCTATTTTTCCTCGTTCTGGGCTGGTTAGATCGCAGAGAATCGAGAGAGAAATTAAACTTCTCTCTTCGATCCCTGATTCATAAGCCTAATTCGTTGAGCCAAGAGTGAAAGTTCATCTACTCGACGATGGCTACGTATGGTACAAAAAGAGCGTTTCACCGAAGATCCAAGGGAGTGAGATTTCTGAAATCAAAATTTTCGTGATTAGAGGTGTTCGAGACTTCTTCGCTTCACGCTTCAAGAGGTATGGATTATTCCTACTTTGGTTTATTTTCCACTCTAAGGGTTATTTGGTTGTGTTTTATGCCCTAAGGGGCTGTTTGGCAAAATTTTAGGATGAGGGAATAGTGCCTTGTTTTGACCCTATATGATGTCCAGCTTTTGGGGCTGATTTTCAGTTAGAAAAAGATAGAATTTGTGGTTAGTGTTCTTCATGGAAATTGTAGCCGAGGTTGTGAACTTGATGTTAGGATTTTGAATTACCCAAATTGGACCTCTATATCTCAGGTTATGATCCATTTTTTAGGACTGCCACAAGGTGCCCTATTTTGACCCCATACACTGTCCAAATTTCAGGACTAATTTTTGGTTGGGAAAAAGAGGGAATTTAGGCTAGTGTTCTCCATGGAAATTATAGCTGCATCTATAAACTTGATGTAGGCTTTTAAATCAACCAAATTATACCTGTACAACTCAAGTTATGGTCCATGTCCCAATACTGCTACAACTTAGGCTGTTTAATGGTTTGTGTCTAGATTTTGGGATTGTTAGGGGACTAGTTTTTGAACTGTGTTCATAACTATTTTGTGGTCTATTATGGCTTGTTGTGTGGAATGTTTTGTGGGCATCTCTATGCCACAACTGGTCTTGAGAATCAAGTTGTCATTTCTTGAGTTTGAGTGACATGCTTGGTGGTAATTAATTTGAGGTCAATATGTGTGTCCTAATGTATTGACATGTGATGAGTTTGTGTATTGATAAGGTCATTACATGGCTTGTTTATAGGCTATTTTTGGACATGTTATGTCACAATTTGGCTTAGATGATAAAGTGTGTCATTGCTTGATTGGTGATGACTTGTTGATGTTGACATGAAATGTGTGACCGTTTGGAAATTTTATGCTGATTGATATAATTGTCCATGAGGCATAGATGATATGCATGAGTAGAATTGTCCATATAGCATTCATCATTTATGTGACATGGTATAGGCATGAAATGGCACATGGCATTGTATATGCGCGGGGGCATCGCATTGAGTTGGGTGTGTGTGCATGGTTATTATCATTCATCATTCTTGGTGAATGGGTAGTGAGCTCGATACCCGCACTACGCTCCAACTAGAGTCTCACCCGCTTCATGGCATGAAAAATATACGGTGTCATAATGAAGAAGTGGTGGATAGATACTCTCATGAAAAACCCGTAGTTACGGCTAAGTATAAGAAGGATCCGTCTATGAAAGCCCATAAAAATGTAGAAAGGCGTAAGGCGCCCTACGATGAGAACTCAAAATCTGCGGGGTCTACAAATACATAAACACATGGATTCGATTAAATCAAAATGGGACATTAGAGGTATATCCAATGGGTTTTGTTTTTATAAAACAAAAAAGATTTTGTTTTAAAAAGTGGTCATCGATGAAACACCACGACGAAGCCACACTTGGCATAAGCATGTGTGGGAGCCGAGAAGGACTGCGACATGGGCCATTATGAGTCTCATCTCATTTCATGGCATGTGATTCCATGCGTAATCAAGTATATTCTTCATCGCACGCGTCGATGCGTGTATAATCGCTGAACATGACTATTGCATGTGCACTTAGTGATAGCCCTTGTAGGAAGTTTACTCTAATAAAGTGTAGCGCTCACCCTTTATGGGACCCCATTTCATACATGGAGTACACTATACCTAAGGCCACGAGGCCAATTGTGAAGAAAGTCTAAGCCAGGTTTTGTATTCATTTTTGTAAAGATGCTTGGAACAAAACTAGTTGTAGCTTGTATTGTGTAAAAGAATTGTAATTAAATTCTGTTATGAGACTGTTTAAATATAATTTTGTATGTTTTAATGAGTATATAAATGACCCTAGCTTGGGCCACTTTTACTCATAAATGGACCCCATGCTATGACACCCCTATCCCGGAGTCCCGTTGACAACCTCATTAACTCATGACTCCTCAAGTGACTCAAAGCCACTGATACCACATTGTCAGGTCCCATTTATCTGGATCCATATTTTTTAAAAATGGAGCAGAGTCTCCTTTGTTCGGGGAGCTCTACCCAACATACAACTTGTATAACAATATAATCATAACCTACCCAGGGTCTCAACATAAGTAGTATTGACCCCACAGGGTCCATCTATCCATATCCCTAATATACAATTATATCACAACTACCCGTGACACCCCGAGTTACTCTTAAGACCACCCTCAAACATCCCTTTAATGATCCATTCATTCACATTTAAATCTAAAATATGAAAGTAAAACACTTAATTGCAGAACTCCATAAGAGTCCGATCACGGGCCTCTTACCATAATTACATACCCAACTATTTATACAATAGTCCCAAAAGAATTTAATTACAATTCTTTTATACAAAATAATTTTTACAAAAGTAATATCAAGGCCACACATCGGCCTCCTTTGTAATCAAGGCTCTCACTGAGCGCCGCCTCAGACACTCTACGCACTCGAAAGGTATTCCACGACGAGGCAGAGTGAATGCCCAAGATAAAATTTTCCTACAAGGGCTACTCCTCCTAAATGCACATGCTATGGTGTGGCAAACGCCAATCACATTTCATACAATTTATGCAACATTATATGAATGTTCCATGTCATACATGAGATACGCACTTCACGCCACAACCTAAGTCCCAACCGACTTCACACATACAATCGCTAAGGTGAAACCACCATCGGGTATTAACTAATGACTTAAACCATCGGACAACCCTCCACTTTTTAATTTATCATTTCATGATTTTTCAGCCACTTGATTGCCACCCCAGACGCCGCACGCCTTTCCAACATTTCTTGCGAAACTTACATCGCGCCGAGATCTGGCGTTCAACCATGAATAACATTCGGTCTTTTCACCTCGGGGATCTACCCTAACTTGCTCGGCCTAAAACATGTAATTTATCATTTTGATCAATTTATACATCCAGTCTCAATTCGACTTTGTCCCATTTTTCCGAGTTCACTTAACGCAATTACAAACACCCGAATACTCAATACCATGCACCCACACCCGACTCAACGCGATGTGACCGTGCATATGAAATGCATGATGCCAATGCATTTTCCTTCATGTTACATGTATATATGAGTGCTACATGAAACATTAATACACCATGGACAATTATAAGAATGGTATATAATTTACATTCATGTAATCCATGTTAATACATCAACAGTATATACTAACATGATACTTCACACAAAGATGTTATTCAGAAGCAATAATACATAATAAGGTCACACCTTACAATAACACACAATGGCTCCAAATCTCAGACCCACATAAACAGTAGTACATCTTGTCCTCTACCTGCTCACACCGAATTCATCGATATCAAACACACCCCACAAACCCGAAGACACTGGCCCGGATCAAAACTAAACCTCTCAACCCAAATTCCCAATACTACTAAAACAGTTCCAAAATCCCGTCCCCGATCAGTCCGGGAACAATTTCAAAATTTCAACCGAACTATCCAAACAAGCCTTCGGTCTCAATCCATTCGTCCGAAAACAAATTCGAAAATTCCTAAAATTTTACACTCATCTGTACTGGGACTGAAATTTACTACTTCACGCTTAAGCCAATCTCAAGCCATTAAATGGCCTTTAGGCTAGAAATAACACAAGTAGGAAAATTCCCAACCTCTTGGAGTTTGAAGAAACGCTAAGATTTTGGTGCCCACGCATAGCTCTAAATGCAAGGACCGACTTTGCCTTCTACTCCGACTAAAACATACGATCCGATTTCCGTAGATCTCAAAGAGAAGCAAAAAAAGAAAAAAAATAAAATTTCTCTCTCTCTCTAACGCTTTCCCTCTCCCGTCTCTTTTTTTACTTTTCTTTTTTTATTTTCGTTTTTTTTATTTTATTATTATTATTTGAATACATTACTCATATTGCCTCATTCGGGGTCCTTTCTTCCCTAAACAATTTATTTCTTTTCGCTCAATTTATTTTAAATGAACTTAAATTTTTAAAGCCATTTCTCGACTTCGAGATTTTCGTAAAATCTCTTCCCTAAGTCATCGGGCACACTTATCACCCAAAATCAGAAAATATTCCGCATGTCTTAGAATCTACCTAAAATTCTTCTGGTCACTAGATTTCACGAGACGAATTTAACAGTGAAGTCTGTTTCGTCATCCGAGATCTAGAATTTCCGCCAATCGAAATTGTCGCTTTACCCTTTCAAAATTCGAATTTTCCGGTTTCACGCGGTCATCAGACTACATTCAGCCCCTGATGGGTCATATTATCAGACATCCTACAAGTTCTATTTTGCAGAGCCTGCACAAAGGGACACTGCTCGATTTTTGTTAAATTACGGCCCCAGTAAAGGGACACAATAGTGTGGTATCAAGTTACCCACATCCACAGCTATGCTGACAAATAATAACAGACCTCGTTTTGGGTGTCACACGATTATGTTATTTCCACACTGGAAATACATAATTGTCGACCCATGAATACATATTGATGCTACTATTTATTCTTAAATATGATCTTCCTCTTCCTCGATTCTTATAATTCTTATCTAGTTTGCTTTTCTAGAAATGTTCTAATAGATCGAATCATTTATAATATTTTGCTAACATTCTAAGATAGCAGACTAGATATTAATTATGAAATCAGTTCAGAGTGATAAGGATACTATACGAGATTACTTAAAACTCGAGGGCCTCATACACAAAAAATTATTTTCATTACCTTTGTTGGTCAACATATGCACATGTGGTATGAATCACAGGTTATCTCCTTTCTCATGGAACGTATGTATTTTCTTTCAACATCGTACAGATTGTTGTTTAACACACTCAATGTCCAACTATGAGTTCAATCACATACTCTTTTTATCAAAACATTAGAACTCCAATCTAACTTTAAGACTGATTAAGTGAAATCTCACTTGTGATTAATATTTCATTCAATCGTTAAATGAAATCGATATTTGTATTCAAGTCTTTGCTCTCAATTATCACCTAGATAATAATGGTTAAAAACTGTCTCATCTCAATACACACAAAGTGAATCAGGCGATTGCTTGTGTGAGTAGGTCAATCTCTCATCTGTCCGAAATACTTCTATATCTCATATGTAATTAACATGTGTTCATGTATGTTTCATAAGCATATGAGAATAAAAATAAATATTATCAAAAAATACTTTATCATACTAGGAAGCACGATTCTCAAATATACTTTAATGTCTACGTAAGCCTAAAGACTTAACATGCCTAAAGTAAGCTTCTTTAGGTATGGGTTTTGTGAATGGATCTGTGACCATTTCTTGTGTTGTTATGTACTTCACATTCACTTCCTTTCATGATACCATGTCCTTTAAAAAAATTGTATTTGATATCTATATGTTTGGTTTTAGCATGGAACTTAGGGTCTTTTGTATAAGCTATAGCAGCTTGACTATAACAACTAATGACCACAAGCTCTATGGCATCTCTCTTATTGATCAAATGTTCCAAGAATCTTCTTAACCAAATTCCTTCTTGCACAATGACTGATAACACTACAAATTTATCCAATGTTATGCTGACGTTTACTACTCAGAGAAACATGGTTATATGACGCAATCCAGAGGTCTATTCTTCATTCAATCATCCAATCACATCAAAGATAACCTGAATCGCAAACTGACTGATGTCACAACGAATACTATGATATGCTCCCTTTAGATATCAAGAATATCCTTTTAACTACCTTCCAAATGTTCTCGACTTGGGATTGGTAATTTATATCTATCAGCCATCGCACAAAGCATGGTAGATATCGTGACTAGTACTCATCTACTAACCTCACTTAAGTAAGGAACTTTGCTCATTTGCTCCTTTTCTTCTGAGGTTTTAGGACATAATCTTCGACTCAAGGTCTCACTTTTTGCCATAGAAGTATCGATGAGTTTATAATCTTGGATTATCAATCGTTCAAGGATTTTCTTAATGTATTTCTCTTGTGAAAGAGACACCAATTTCTTTTATTAATCCATTGAAATCTTAACTCCAAGGATATATGCAGCTTCGTCCATATTCTTCATTTCAAATTTGGATGACAACCATCCTTTTATTTCTAAAAAATTTAATGCTTTACTATTTCCAGCTATCAATATGTCATCTACATAGAAAGATAAGATTACAAACTTGTCTTTCGAACTTTTAATGTAAACACCATGCGTGAATCCCTGAAATCTGCATTTCCTAGCTTAAGAATAAAACGGTAATTTTTGGCCAAAATCCAAAATTTTCTAGATCCTCGATGATTTAAATGGACTTCACTCAAGAATCGCCTCACGAAATCTAGCTACCACGTCGACCTCGTCGACTCAGCACGCCTAATTTCAAGTTTTTCGAGGCACCGGTAGGATGTGCGACACTCGCAGACGCTTTTGAAGCGCAAGAGCGACACGTGTCTGGGGCAGATGCAGTCAAACTGGAACAAGTTTTGCATTTATTTGAGACACATGCATCATGCCATCATGAAAATCCCAAGGTAGATGGATAGCGATAAGTACAAGAATCCTAAATGCAGCCCAATGGAAACTTGACACTTGGCAAGTGAGGACACTTTCGACTAACCTCGACCCAACCGCCAGAGGAAAGAGAGAGAGAGGAGGCCAACTGAGAGATTTTTTAGAGAGAGAGAAGCTTCTTTACTTCTCTCTAAGTTTCCCGACGACGACCGCGATTCGACGGCAGTTAGTTGAAACAAGCCCCAATAAAGGACTACACGGTACTAGCCTGGGAGTTTCACAAACTAAAAGGTAGGGTTTTTCTCCTACTTGCTTTACTTTTGTTTAAGGGCCATGTAATGGATGGGGATTTGGCTGAGGCCTCAATGGCCGTGATTTCGCTTTCCAAAAGATTTGGACCGAAAGGAATAAACTTTCTAGAGTGGTTTTCGACGGTCTACCTAACCGTTTTCATGCTGATTTAGCGATGGTCAGGTTATTACATGAGTAATAACATGCTGATTTTACTTGTATGTCCAAGACGAATCGTTTGACAGCTTTGCTCATGTGAGCTAATCTTATGTTGCTGTAAACCGGTCAGCATGATTTATGAAATTAATTTTATTAATATATGCATGGCGATATTACCGCCGTCAATGTTCGCGTGGTCAACAGACGCACTCCAGTGTAGAATCGGCGTAGGGAAATTCCACTACTAGGCATCGCTTCACCCCGCTGGCGACATATTTTCTGCATCGAATACGCACTCGGGGGATGGGACGATCCGGACCTTAGAGGCGTAAGAAACCTTAAGATGGCCTTATTCAGATTTTGTAAAATTCGTAAGAAGAGACCCATTTTATTTGTATAAATCAGAATAAATACAATTGTAAACAAATCATTTTTGTATAAAATATACATTTTATGAGTAGGATGTGTAGGCCTGGCACATATTTGCACATGTATGCCTCATAACATGAGATATGTAAATTTTCGCTGGCCGACGGAACAACTGACACCCCGCCTGGGGCGTCACACCATGATCTTCTTCAACCATTTCAAAATTATGAGACATTAAGACATTATGAAACTTAATGTTTCATTGTCTGGAAGACTACTTAAGAGTCTGCATACTTTATGTTCTTGATCTTGAATTACGAAACCTACTAATTGTTCCATGTAGATCTCTTCGTCCAATTCTCCTTTGAGAAAAGCAGTTTTTACATCAATTTGATGTAATTCTAGGTCCATGCATGCAACGATAGCTAAAAATAAGCGTATTGAGGTAAATCTGACAACAGGTGAAGAAGTTTCTTCATAATCTATTCCTTCGTGTTGTTTATACCCCTTTGCAACTAGGCGGCTTTATATCTTTCAATCAGGCTATCCGCCTTTACGCTTAATTTTGCTGATCCATTTATAGGCCAATCGGTTTACGCCTTGGTGGATCAGACCACCTCCCACACTTGATTTGTTTTCATTATATTGCTCTCTCATCAAGATGTGCTGGATGATATGGAATTTGATCTAAGGTGGAAATTTGTTAGAATATGTCTCAAATTCTTAATTAGTAGTTATTCTTTTTTTGTAAAAAATATTGTATAGGATAATTCCTAATTGTTATATTATTGTAATATTATGTATAAAATAAGGAAAGTTATTAGGAATATCCATATAAATATTCCAGGTCATGAGGGTAAAAAGTTATGATAGAGAGATGTGCTTGTAAAGCTTATTCGATGTGATGTAAGAGTTTGAGTGATTAGGAGTATTGTTAGTATTTTCTCGATCTTGTGGACATTGGAGGGTTTTTTAGATTTTTTCATAATCGTTGCAATACTTTGATACTCAAATCTTGAACTTTGTTTTCATAATAGTGAAAGATTCTCTCTCATTCGTGGATGTAGGCATGATTGGCCGAACCACTTTAAAATCCTTATGCACCTTTATATTAATTTATTTATCTTTGTGTTTTTTAATTGATATTCTCATGCATCAAAGTTATCGAGTTTTATAACATTTCCAATACAACAAATATACAAATACACAAATGCACTAAACTTTGATAATTTGTAATAAGAACAAAGTAGTCATTATAATATGTAAAAAAAAGTAGTCATTATCATAATATGAATAATAACATTAGTGTGTATCAAACATAATGCTGAAATTAATCTACTAGTACATATATATTAATAGAATTAATATTCACAATTCTAAAAAAGCAATAAAATTATTTAAAATTTTATTATGAAAAAAAAACATGAGAATTTTGTTTTTAGATCTGATAACCTTTTTGGGTTATTAAGATGATTTTTCCATTTGTTTTTCCTTTTTATTGGTCAAATTTGTGGCCCAACTTCAGCTAAATTACAAGGTCATTCTCAACCCAATTAATTTTAAATTCGTCTTAGGAAACCAAAATTGTTTAATGGATCTTCCAAAATTGAGTTTGCTGGTTCGGGCCATACGAGTCTTGAAAAATCGATATTGGGCTAAAAACTAAAACCCAGTTGGGTTTCCATAGTGAACTTGGCTCTTATTAAGTAATAGTTGGGAATTTTTATTATTTTTATCATTTGATAAAAGGACTCATTGTAGTATTAAGTCGTTGTAGTAATGTATTCTTACAAGGACTCGAGCCACATAACTCATGTACACCTCCCCCAAAGAAGCATGTTTGGTAAACTGTAATACTTATTACTTAATAAGTCAAGTTGATTTTAAGTTAATTATACTTTTTTTTACATAAGTTAGTTATACTTAATTTAAAACTTATTACTTAATTTTATTTAAATAATTTTTTTTTATTAGATGAATTTAAAACATATTTTAAATAATCGAATTCAGATATTTATCAAATATGCATAAAACAAATAAAGTTCAATATGGATCAAGTAAAGAAAAGGAGATTATAGGATAATTATAGTAAATTTGGATAAAAAGGTAAAACAAATATATAGATATTTAAGAACAAATAATTTATTATTTATTTAAATTATTTATAACTTTAAGTTATAAAATTGAGCTATTTTGATACTTGAATTAAATTATAAAACTGCACCCATTAAGTCCTTTTGATATAAAAGATGGATAGGATAGTTATAGATAACATGGTCCAAAATCTATGAGAACAAGTATTTGAAATTCTCGATTAAAGGGATAACTAATTTCAATATTTCATGTCAAAAAAAGTTGTTCAATATTTTATTTTTACTAATTATCAACCGAAGAAAAAAAAATTATATTAAGTCCTTTCGATATAAAGATGGATAGGATAGTTATAGTTAATATGGTCCAAAGGCTATAGGGGTCTCAATTAATGAGATGATATACCTCTTTTGACATCCCTGACCATAGTTTCAATACTCTATTCGGGAAGTCCATGACGAGGTTTGGCAAGAGGTTTATCATCTAATTTACCTCATGATAGACGTGCTTGAATTCCACTTCCTACTACTGTTGTAATATGTAACATAATGAACACCTGCATTGTTAGCCTGGAAGGTTAGGGTTCATAATTTGTAACATAAAAAAAAATGAAGAAAATGAGTGCTCGCATCATTAGCTTGGAAGACTAAAGGTTATAATCAAGGTCGATTCATTGTTTTTAACGTTTCTGAATCGAACATGAAACTTTGGTTGCATTAGGCTCTATTGAGGATGGATCATTTGAATCCCTTCTCTCATTTTCAAACATGAAAATATTGATAAACATTTGGAATTTAGGATTATATTATAAATATATACTAATATAAAAATTATTTAAAATTTATGAAAATATTTGTTTGATTTTATGTGGCGGATGATACACATGTGATTCAAATAATTTTTTCCTACTACTATTTGATTTGAGGACTAAGTAAAGATTAATTAAAGAATTTGATATATATATATATATATATATATATATATATATATATATATATACATTTTTTAAATATATATCAAATGTTTGACTCAGTTAAGTTTTTTTAAAATTTTTTTTTATTTTTGACAAATAAGCACTTTGATATAATATGAATTGTTTACTACTAAATTTCAACATGCCCCCTATGACTCCTCTCTTTATAGTCCTTTTAAAACTTTGAACTCTCTAACAACTGGGTTAAACATGCAAATACATAGTTGTGTTATTAATAATTTGATTTTACAAGTCAATAATTGAAGGCATTTTGTTTTCATACTTAGAAAATTTTGCTCAATTCAAAATAATGTATATTATTAGATATTGACATATATAGTTTTATATATATATATATATATATATATATATATATATATATATATATATATATATATATATATATTTTTTAAATATATATCAAACTGCTTCACTTTCGCTAAGTTTTTTTAAAATTTTTTTTTATTTTTGACAAATAAGCACTTTGATATAATATAGTAAATTGTTCATACTAGAACTCGAACATGTGTCCTATGACTCCTCTCTTTATAGTCCTTTTAAAACTTTGAACTCTCTAACAACTGGGTTAAACATGCAAATACATAGTTGTGTTATTAATAATTTGATTTTACAAGTCAATAATTGAAGGCATTTTGTTTTCATACTTAGAAAATTTTGCTCAATTCAAAATAATGTATATTATTAGATATTGACATATATAGTTTTATTAATTGAGAAAAGGGTTTTGATCTAGAAACAGATAATTATAGAGAAATATAAAGTCATACCAAATACTATATTTTTAATAAGTTATTTGATAAGTACAAAATTAATAGTAATTAACACAATTGTTAATAACATTATAATAGAACGAAAATGAAAGTTTAATTATGGAAATTGGAAAATAAAATAGAAATGTAAATAGGAAGAAAAGAAAAGAAACCAAAAGAAAAGAAATAAAAAGAAGAAAAAAGCAAAAGCAGTGATGAGATAAAAAAAACAATGTTTTAAAAACCGAATCGGTGGCTAAACGGAAAAGTTATCGGTTCACAATTCATTGGTCGGACCAGTGATTGAACCGATAATGTCATAAATATAATTTATATTTTATTAAAATTAAAAATATGTTTTGAATTTAAAATACATAACTAAAATTCAATAATATTTTTATTTCAATGTTTCTATAAATATATTTATTATTTTAAACTTGTATTGAATAAGATATAAATAATATTTAAAATAGAAATATAATAAAATGAAAGAGAGAGTCGTATTTTTATTTATAACTATATAGAAATATATAATTTTGTGTAAAAAATTTAACAATAAAAGTCAGTGGTTTGATTCACATCCTTCATACTTCAACTCTTGGGTTCGACCTTCCATCCACACAATTAATTCTCACCCCACATCGGAAGATGATGAAGATAATGAAATGGATTTAGGAGAAGGATACGAATTGGTTGGTTTCACCAAAATCACCCAGTCTGTCCGGTTTGGTGGTTAAACTACTGGTTCATGTGATTCACTCGCGGTTTGATGCTACTACGATTTGGAAGTGAGCCGATTTGATTCGATTTTAAAAACATTGGGAAAAGGAAAAATAACATAAATAAGAAAGCACATATTAAGCTTCCTCTATATGAAGAAAGGTTAATAATGCTAATAATAAATGTTGTTCCCTTTATATGAAGATACAATCAAACTTGTCTTCATTAAAATGCCCCAATATATACCAATCATTGGAGCAATCATCTCCACATAAACCTTGATTTAAAGCTTGCTGGGCCATCAAACTCAACTCAGTTCATTACTTCCATTGTTCATTATTTGAAGCCTATGGTCATTATTTTTTAAGCTCTTACACTTGTGTTCCTCGTTCTTACACCTTTCTTCTCTACTTATTCCTCAAATGATATTGTAAAATCATAGTGCAACCAAACACCATACCGTCAACCTTGCTTTCTGAGTCATATGCCTTATCACTTATGCGTTAAACAAAAGTTCAATTTTCTCCAAATTGAGCATGCCATAATTGCTTCTAATGATACATCTTCCTTAGGCTTGAAGTGTTAGAATGAGCAAGAAAATGATGCATGGAAAGATTGTGTTGAACTTTACGGCTTCACAGTTCTTAAGCTCAACGAAACCCTTAACCCTAACACTAGGTGCACTCAAGATGACATCCAAACATGGCTTAGATATGCTCTTATCAACCACCAAACATGCCAAGATGGGTTTATCGAGCTTGGAGTATCAAACTATATTTTGCTCTTGTTGTCTAACTTTGTTTCCAATTTGATTAGCAACACGCTGTCCCTTAACAAAGTTCTATACAATGAACCTAGTTACAAAGGGAGTTACCCAACTTGGATGAAGCCTGATGACCAAAACCTTTGTTGTCTTCTTCTTTGGCTTCACAAACCATGTTGTGATATCACAAGATGGCTCAGGGAATTACACAACAATAGGAGCCGCAATAACTGCAACATCAAATCAATTAAGAAGTAGCAGGTATGTAACATATGTGAAGGCGGGGATATACAAAGAGAATGTTCATATTGAAAGCCATTTGAGGAATATAACATTGTTGGGTGATGGGATTGGGAGTACCATAGTCACTACCAAAAGAGTGAAGGGGGCAACACTACTACATAACAATTAGCCATAGATGGTAAATGTCTATTCTCTAAGCTCTTATCATTGATGTTATTCCTAAGTATAATTAAGAAATTGAGATATTTATTTGAATTGTATATTGCATATTAAGGTTCACAATAATACACACATACATACATACATAAAGATATATTACATATATATATATATATATATATATATATATATATATATATATATATATATATATATATATATATATGGGACTGTGGATTTCATATTCAGGAATGCTATTGAGATTTTCCAAAATTGTAGCATTTATGCATGTAACCTTCCCAACAAGATCAATACAAAAACCGAACAAGGCAGAATCAACCCTAATCAAACTAGTGGAATTTGCATACAAAATTGTACAATCACAGTAGCTTCAGATCTAAAGCCAGTCCAAAGCTTAGTTAAGTCATACCTTGAGAGACCATGTAAGGAATATTCTCGGACCGTCTTCTCGAAGACGTACCTAGATTGTACAACCCAAGAAAAATTCAATTTTTCTGAAAAATGGTAAAACGGTAATTTCGATTGAAAACTGGAAATTCTCTAGATCTTGGATGACGAAACGGACTGCCGTTAAATTCATCTCGAGAAATCTAGTGACCTAGAAAAGTTTTGTCGAATTCTGAGACAATCATAATATTTTACGAATTTCTTGGTGATAAATCGTCAGTTACTTCAAGGACGAGATTTTTACGAAAATCTCGGAAGTCAGAAAATGGCGTGAGTTAAAGTTCATTTAAAAGAATTGAACTGAAAAGAAATAAAATTTTTCGAGACAGAAACGGACCCGAATGAGGTAATATAAGTTATGTATTTAAAATAATAATAATAATAATAATATAATATTATAATAATAATAAAATGGAAAAATCAAGCAAATGGGAGAGAGGGCGTCGGGAAGGAGAGAGGTTGGAGAGAGGAATATTGTTTTATTTTTTCTTTCTTCGTTTTTCTCGATCTATGAAACTGATTGTAGGTTTTCATCGGATTGAAGACAAAGCTTATCACGTTGACGAGAGCTACGTAATACCCGTGGTCTGCAGAGTTTCACAACTCCACGGTAAGCAATTTTCCTACTATGTTATTTCTAATTTTAAAGGCTATTTAATGGTTTGAAATTGGCTTAGAGGCCGTGGAAAGGTCAGAACTCTCAGTCCTCAAATTTTAACCGAGTTTAGGAATTTTTAGAAATTTTCTGATCGTTGTGACAATCAAGGCCAATTTTAGGACTGCTTTCTGATTAGTCAACGGGCTTTCGAATTTTCGATACCGCTTTTAGACGCTATGACGGAATTTCGGACTATTTTCGGCAAGAAATTCCTGATCATGGCTGAGGCTCGTTTTGCTTCCGGACTGATGTCTTCGGTTTTCAGGTATGTTTTGCATCACAATATTCGGTGATGAACCGTGAGCTGTAGACCAAGAGGCGCCCTATTTTATAAGGGTCCGAGATTTGGGCCATTTTATGTGTTAGTTAGCTGTAAAACGAATAACATGTTTTATGTGATTTAATTCATATTATATATGCATGTGAATATATTAGTATGAATGTGTTTGAATTCAGACGCGCATTCCATACGCACTAGCAGAACTCAGAAATTGTGTGTGTGCATACTGAGACGACTCTAGTTAGGTGTTTGATGGTGTGTCGTGAGTACATTCAGGGATCAACACCGTAGGGTGCTGATTAGCGGGGTTTGATTAATAAGACAACGCCCAAAATGAGTCGTGACGTGGGTTAAGAAAATGGAAATCTACTATCAGATTCTCAGGCGCACCTGGTAAGACTCCTGTAATTAACAATGCGAGCGAGTGCATGAGGTGGTTTCTCGAGAGAATTGTTCGAGGGTTGACCAACAATATTATTTACCCGGGAGTGTGTCCACTACAAAGATCGGAAAGGGTTGTCCACAAATAAATTATCGGAGTCTGTCCAATTTTAGCTTATATCGAGGGTTGTCCACGTTAAAAACAAATACCTTTGTTTGGAAACGGGTTTTCATTCATGGCGTAACGGCGTTTGAGGGAGTCATGAGTAACTCGAGGCGACAGTGTAAGAGAGAACCTACAATATCATAGTTCTGTATGGGTGTAAGTGACCTGCGGTATCACCCGAAAGGTTATGTTGCCCAAAGAAGACACACGGTCATGTTTATCAAGCATAGACTTCCTGGTCAGGTGGTAAGAGTCTGATCGACTTGGGATTTGTTGTCTATCGACACTTCAGACAGGGTAATGGAGCCATGAGGCCCGATACTGGGTCATTGGTAATACCAGTGACAATTGTCACATTTGGCGTATGTACGAGACGAGTCAGAGTACCCGATATATTACTCAATGATATATCGAGTGATGGAGCCGTGGGCGAGAGCTCGTACATGGGGGGCATGGTGAGTCGAAGTCTCATCTACGGCATGTAGACATTCGTAGACATGTATGTCGTGACTCGACGTGTGTTTGTTCGTTACCATTGCATGTGCACTTAGCGGAGTAGTCTCGAGGAGATTATCACTACTTGGTTTTGCTCACCCCGTCGTGGGACCCCCTTCGTGCACAGAGCGTTCGAGGAGACTCCGCCATCTTAGAGGCCGGATGAAGAAAGTTCCTGTCAGTGGCTTTGATAGCTATTATGTATGACATGTAATAGAATTGTAAATTGAATATATGTTTGTATGGAGAGTAGTGTGTTAACTCTGGAACCATGTGGAGATATACATTTGGTTGAATATTTATTTTGCGGTAGTATTGATGCGTGAGCCCAAACGGCCGTTTATTTCACTGCCACCCCGTGGTGGTCTCTTTGTGTACGGTCGGGACAAGCCTGCACTCGTGAGCCCCGTACAAAAGAGACTCGCCCGATTTTCGTGGAGGGTGCCTGCAACCGTATTATCCACGAGTATTCCACAGGTTGACGGGTTGTCAACAAGACCCCCGGAATAGGGGCGTCACATAGATGACTTAATTGACTCGAGGGGTTGGAAGGATTAGAATGGTACTAACTTTGCCTTAAAAACCATATATTATGGAGAATACATGAACACAAGCCCTAGATCATCCACATCAGGTAGGGTAAAATGGGCTAACTATCTTGTGATTAATAGTTCAACTGAAGCAGCAAATTTTACCGTTGCTAACTTCATTTCTAACAATTCTTGGCTACCATCATCTACCATGGTTCCTTTCACTTCTAAACTTTAAAGATATGCTAATGGTACATGATTTTGTTTATATCATGCATCTTCTTATAAATAAACATATATGATTCTAACTATAGTAAGTTTGAATTCTTACTCGGAGAAAAAATAAATAGGTGGGAGAATATTAGAATGGTCCATATAAATTTTGAATTTTAAATTCAAATATCAATCTCCCATAACACCTTTCAACCCTGCAATCTCAGAAACCTGTGATGACCTGGTCTCCATATAAAGAAGAGACATTACACAATTTTGGGTCCCTAAGCCTACTCAGAATTTGTAACACCCCAAATACCCCCCTGGGACGTCATTACATACTAACAACCCTTTACACCATGAGAGCACTAATAAAATCCATCAATGACCGGGGGTCCTTAATTTAACAAAATTTGGGCAGAGTCTCCTTTGTTCGAGAAGCTCTACCCAAAACAAAGCCTGTGCGATTTTAATACATCACCCACATTGGGCCCATTTATCCATAAAATATTTACAATATTATCCCAAAAGATTTCCATTCAATCGTGATGAAATCCCCACGAATAACCTTCCAAAAGACTAAGCCGCTTCATGGCCACAATAAAAAAATATATGCCCACAATGGCATTTACATTTCCGAAGAATTAAACTATGATAACTAGCCGAATAACAAAATACTAGACTTATGAGCTAAAAATATCATTTAGTCTAAGCAGAAACTATAGATCATATGTCTGATTATCACATAACGGTCTTAGCATCTACAACGGAAAATTCAAAATGATGTGAAGGTATCAACAGATCCCCAAACTCCAACAAGGTTTAGAAAAGTATGAAAAACAGTCGGTCTCATTTTTTTTATAACATATCATAGATGTACCATTTTGCAGAAAACAATGACATTGCAAATAGATCTCAAGTTTATATGAAAACACTTAAGTAAATGTACACTCAAGCAACGTGTAAACAAAATTATAAACATTTTCACCAAATACCATTTCCAACCTGCTATTTTTGTTTCTCAAACATCCTTACAATAAACTTCTCATTCATCATAGTAGTGTTTCTCAAGCATCCTTATAAGTAACCTCTTGAGTATAGGTATAGGTTGAGCATCCTTATAAGGAACCTCTCAGCCATAATAGTGTGGTTTCTCAAGCATCCTTATAAGGAACCTCTTGAGTAATAGGTATAGGCTGAGCATCCTTATAAGGGAACCTCTCATATATCATAGTAGGGTTTTCAAGCACCCTTATAAGGAACCCTTGGAGTATAGGTATAGGCTGAGCATCCTTATGGGGCGAAACCTCTCATTTATAATAGTAGGTTTCAAGCATTCTTATAAGGAACCTCGAGTATAGGTATAGTTTCAGCATCCTTATAAGGAACCTCTCATATATCATAGTAGAGTTTCTCAAGCATCCTTATAAAGAACCTCGAGTATAGATATAGGTTGAACATCCTTTTATAAGGAACCTCTCATTTATATTAGTAGGGTTTCTCAAGCATCCTTATAAGGAACCTCGAGTATAGGTATGTCGAAAGATCCTTATGCGAACCTCTCATTTATAATAGTGGTTTTCAAGCATCCTTATAAGGAACCTCTGAGTATAGGTATAGGCTGAGCATCCTTATAAGGTGAACCTCTCATTTATAATAGTAGGTTTCTCAAGCATCCCTTATAAGAAAACCTTGAAAGTATAGGTATAAAGCTGAGTATCCTTATAAGGAACTCCCATTTATAATAGTAAGAGTTTCTCAAGTATCCTTATAAGGGCCTTGAGTAATGTGTTGAGCATCCTTATAAGGAACCTCATTTGTAATATAACAATCCCCATGTTATGTAAAATCCCCCATAATATATAATAACCCTCCATGTTATGTGTAAAAATCCCTCATACTATATAATAATCTCCTCTAGGTTATGTAAAATCCCCCATATTATATAAAAAATCCCTATAAAGAAAAATCATTCCGAGTGAGTCGGAATCGGTCGAAAACAGTCCGAGTAAGCCTGGATCGGCGTTGATCACCATAGTAGAATCCCCCAGGCTATATAAAAATCCCCATGTTATGTGTGTCTCCTCATACTATAATAATCTCCTATATGTAAAAATCCCCATATTATATAAAACTCCTATAAAGAAAATTATTCCTTAACAGCCTAATCGGGGTTGGAAACAGTCTCGAGTGAGTCGGAATCTGGCAAATGATCACCATAAGAGATCCCATGCCATATAAAAATCCCCATGTTACTGCAACAAAATCATACTATATAATAATCTCCTAGGTTATGTAAAAATCCCCCATATTATATAAAAATCCCCCACTAGATTCCTCAATCACCATACCAGAAAATTTATTTTACCAACTAACAATCTCACAACCAATCATTCCATATATCTCCAATTTACCAGAAAAACTTATAAGAATCCACAACCAATCATAAAACCATTCAACAAATAGTTATAAAATACAAGAGATCATACCCACGTTATTTTACTACTCACACAAATCACTAGGAGTTAGAAATCAATCCCCAAAGAACACATTTAAGAATAAATTCCTCCTTCCCACGTACAGAGAATGGCCTGCATCTTAAAATAGCATTTATAGCCCCAAAACGCAGATGACATATATACACATACCCTAGCCTCAATGTAAGTGAATGGGAGAAAACCCCTACCTTTAATCCTTGGTTTGTATGGGATTCCAGCTGATCCCGACCGCCTTTCCTTCTTCCACCCACGGCCTTGTGGTTCCAAAGGGTGTGGGTGAGAGTGAAGTCAAAGAAAAAATAAGATAAATGGAGGAAAAGTGGCTTTAAAACCCAGCGTTCTCCGATTTTTACCGCTCATTAGGCATTTTTGGTTTTTCTTCAAAATTGCGCTTGCCAATTACACTCAAATTCAAATATAAGACTACTCTAAGGTTTTTCGACATTTGGACTATTTTTAATGTTATTTTAACCTAAAACGTTTATTTCTAAGGGATTTATGTAACCATTTTTATATTTATCATTCTTATACTGATTTAATAGGTAAAACTAATCAACGACATTGATATTTAGACATGTGGGGTTTACAGAATTGGCAAACAATCACCATCAAGTTTATTTTGAGAAGGGTTTAGAAGAGCCAAAAGTGATTTTATTTTGGTTTCTTATTTTCAACAACTGGTTTCGCCGAGTTTCATTTCTTGGTTTTTTAACAATGGCCGGAGGTAGTTGTAGCTTTCGAATTTTTCTTCCGTAAACGACTGACGGGATTACGTTGTTCAATCACGACGATTTCATATGAGAACGACAATAATTCCTAAAGTATGAGTTCTTTGTATCATGGAATAGCTAGAACAATTTTTATTTTTTTTCTTATTGTATGTTACCAAATATTGTACTTTATGAGTTCTTTATTCATTAATTTAAAATATGATTTTGAATGAAATTGTAGTATTTTTACTTCAATTATTTAATTCATAATTTCTTCTTTCAACTTGCATATCACATTTCATAATCTATGATATTTTACAAAAGAATATATAAAATAAAATTATACATTTATATAATTTTTAAAAATATAAGTTCATTGGATTCTTACCAATTTAAAAATTTAAGACTATGTTTGGTTTCAAAAAAATGTCAAAGAAAATAATGAACGATCTACCGTATGAGTTAGACATAATAAACAATTTTCTCATATTTAAATTCATCGCAAAAAAAAAAAGAGAGAGAATAGAAAATATATTTAAAATTAATCATATTAATCTTTATATTGAAAAGAAAAAAAATGAAATGAGTAATTTGAAATAACAAATAAAATAATTTATTTCTTACTTGTCTTCATTTTTATTTACTTCTATATTTTCTCTATTTATTTCTTTTTCCATTTCCCTCATATTTTCCAAGACCCAACAAACATAAGGGAAATAAAAAGAAATTAGTTCCCCTTCCCCATGATTATCTTTTAAAATTTTTGAAAAATTACTTGAAAAAAGAATGTTAATTTTTTCCTTTTATGCAAGAATCCTTGGGCTTTGTATCGAAGTTTTTATTTCTAAAAATGAAAAGGAATATGCTCTGAGTATATTTACAACAACCTTTAGTCTCAGCAACATGTTTCAAAATAGATGGAAGAACAGTAAATTCTATAATATAAATAAAAATATTAAAATAAAGCTAAATAATTGGGAAAAGTACGTTATTGATTTGGAAATAAAAGTAAAGATTTATAAATAATAAGAAATATATGATCCAGAATAGAATATGTCAAAGAAAAATAATTGACTTTCAGTTAAAAGTTTTACATTAATTAATTGCATATATTAGCTTAAATAATTTGTTAAAGAAAGACCTACAAGCAATAAGATAAATAAGCTACCAAGTTCCAATTATTTTCCATGGTATGTTCTAAACTATGTATTTTCCATTATTTATATATTTTTTACCTTTATTTTCAAATCAATATCTTGATACATATTTTTCCCTAAATAATTTATAAACCTACCATAAAATCTCTTAGCTTATATGACGACCATTCCCACATTTATCAATAGGATGAAAATTTGGGCCCTTGGCCCAAAGCCCAGCCTAAGCCGCATCTATGTTAGCCTGAGGCTCTACATCCAAACTGATATGATTAAAGCCAAGTTTTTTTTAAAGCTAAACTTTTTAGTTATAATATAGTAAATTGTCTCTAATAGAACTCGAACCTAATACCCTCTTTTTTTATACCCTTGCCTTTTCGTAAATGGGTTTAGTCGAGTATAAATTGTCCTTGCCAAAACTTCGAAAATATATTTTGTTTCTTATTTAAATTTGAATAAATAAGTAGACGTCAACTTAATTTTAATAGTTCATCGTGACTAGCTTATGTGGTAGAGTGTTCACTATTTCAAAAAGACAGGGCATAAGGAGGGGAGGTGTTTCGGGTTTGAGTCCTAGCGAGAATAATTTAAAAAAAAAAAAAGAACAACTAAACCCAAAAATTCATTACACCAACAACTCCATTAATATGATATGTATAAAAAAATTATTTCTTTTAATTCTCAAGGGAAAAAAAAATAACAAATACCAAAAGTTTTTATTTGCTATTTGTATTGATCGAAACATTCATATGGACAAAATACATCAAAGCTGGACCACAAATATAATAAAATGCAGTGAAGAAGAAAAAAAAAAGTTAATTATAATAAAATAAAATAAAATAAAAGAAAGAAAGAGAAATCAGTCGCCTTGATTTCTCTGTTTTTATCTGTTGGGTAAAGGATTGGGACCTGTGTAAATTTCTCCTTTCATCACCAAAATCACTCCCGCCACTGATTAAAACATAATGTTGAAATTAATCTACTAATATATATATATATATATATATATAATTAATATTCACACCCTAAAACTAATAAAAATTTTATTATGAAAAAAAATAAAAAAACATGAGAAAATTTTGCTCTTAAGATGAATTTTCGATTTGTTTTTCCTCTTTCCTGGTGTATGCTACTTGGTCAAATCTGTGGCCCAACTTCAACTAGATTACAAGGCCATTCCCAACCCAATCAATTTTAAATTCCAAATTTGTGTTTGTTGTCAATCAAAATCATGGACCAGCTCAGCTGGGTTTCTAGTGGGCTTGCTTTGGACTGGGCTGGTCCAGAGTTTTTCTCCTACAACAGCAAAATTCACATTGGGAGACCAATTATGTGTAATTTACATGGGTAACTTATGATATTCATATATGATGTTCCACAAGCCCATATTTCAAGGCCCATTTCCCTCATTAAAAATCAGTCATGCAAAGATACCTATGGATTTCTAAATTTTGGGCTTATCTCTAATGTCCTCAATTATGATTTCAATCAAAGGGAAGAAAAATTCACCAACTGTAAAATCAATACACACTTTTAAAAAAAATAAAAATAAAATAATTTTATTAATTCAAACTATCAATATATCAAAAGAAACACAGACACCAAACCATTAAAAACCATAAAAGATGAAACAACATTCAAGTTAATAACATAAAAAATCGACTCAAAGCCTATAAATTTAGTAATATTATAGTGATTAGAATACATATGACTCTAGTTTTGCAACATACTGACGATCATAATCTAATTTGTTGTCTTTGTTTGATCGAATACGCTTTCGCTTCATCCGAATCAAGCCACACAACAAAACGTCGCAAATACGAATTAATAAAAACAAAATGATGTACCAAGTCGACGACACAATACATTGTAACAAGATGATGAAATCACAAAAAACAAAATAAAACTCATATTTACATGGAATAACTACTTTAGTAAGAAAGAGATTGATAAAAAGAGTTGTAGAGGTGATTTCAGGTCGAAAGTACCAAAAATCAACCATTTTTGTAAATTAATTTTTGAAAGTAGTTAGTCTCCTACAAAATATATGTTTCTTTTTTGTTATTATTGAAAATATAAAAATATTTTGCTAATAAGACCTAGATCAAGTGGTTAAGAGCTGAGGTGGACATACGGAAAGGAGGGGTTTAGGGTTTGAATCTTAGTGGGGAGAAATTTATTAAGAACATATTACTAAGGTGTAATGCAAAATGAATAGATATAAAAAAATTTGTTTATAGAAAAAAATTGTTACCATAGTGATTTGCTGTTTTAAAAATAAATAATACTCATATGAAAAATTAATTAAAATAAAATAATAAAATAATAAAAATTGTTATATAGTCTTTTAAAAAACATAAAACAATTATAAGTATTTTAAATGAGGTTTCTGAGGCTTAAATTAATTGTAAAGGGGTGGGAATGGGTTACAAGAAATTTATGTTTGAATCCTTGTAAGAACATGACGCTATAACGTAATATATAAAGTGAATAGATGTTTAAAAGAAATAATTTTTTAAAATTAAAATTTTAATTTTTAATATTCTTACTATTCCAATCCCTATAGGGCCGAGATAAGTTGGCAAAACATCATTTGGATATAACCACAATGAATGACTTGACTGTATTTGGCGCGCCTGTCCCGGGTGGATGATCCACTCTCCCACCTCTAATATTATTTGATCAGGTTTTATATAATTTAAATAATAATTAAGATAAAATATCAAGTCTGTTATAAGGAAAGATGTGAATGACAATCAATTTACAAAAGGAATGCTGACTACCTTTGTAAAGTAAATACTAGTTGCGTTAAACAGTGAGATTATATGAAGATTTGGGATCCCTCAAAAGCTTATAAATACTCTTCTCCTATTTGTATTTAATAGATCAAAGTAAAGAGAATAAAACTTCATTCTCTCGTTCTCTCTACATATTTCTTTATCTGAATTTCTCTTCATATTTTATTTGGTTTACAACACGTTATCAACACAAATTGCTCTACTCTAAAGGTAATTCTATGATCTCAAGGCTATTCAAATTTTAACTTTTTATATTAGTTTTGATTTTATTATATATTATCAATTTTTGGAAGAAAATTATTTGATTTTAGTTATAAATTAAAAATGCATTTTAATCAATTTATCATATACTTGATTATCATTATATTTTTGTCATATGCAAGGTTTGTTCATAATGTCAAATCTCACAAAATTCGAGTTCATGACATTTGATTTTGGAGAAGGAATTGTCTACATTGGATCTTTGATGCTTAATAAACTATTAAAATTTTAATGAAAATTCACGAGTCTAGTCTAATTAGGTTTGAATTGATTCCCTAAAGGGAATGCAATATCATCCAAAATTCATAGGCATAGACGAGGATCTGTCATGGTTACAATCATGGAAAAAATTCTTGATGCCATATTGATAATCTCAAATCCTTGGGAAATGAAAAGTCTCACCATTAGAAGTGGATTATTATCGATGTACAATGGAAAGTGTAAATGGGATAAACCTTCCAAGAATCATGAGAATAATTTCGTTAATCCGAATACGACAAGAATAATAATCTTGTCAAAATTTAAAATTTAAAAACAACCCAATTAGTAATTGAGTAACACGATACAATATATATAACTCTTTTATTAATTTGGTCATTTAAATTTATATGAATTACAATTAATTCATCGATATTTAACACAAATAACATATTAAACGAGTTAATCTTGGTTAAATTTTAACTTATATAGTAATTAAACATGTCAATTTCATGCCATGTTGGTTGACATAAATATGATCTATTTATTAAACGAGTTATACGGGTCAACACAAATTTGACTCAAGTACGATTATACTCAACTCAAACATGCAAAAAACGTGTTGAATTCACGTATCGTGTCAAATTTTTCCATATCTACCTTGGGTTGAGGTGAGGGGTGGTTGAAAATAAGCAATACCCGAGCCTGTTAAAAACTCGATTAAATAAATTTTAAACCCGTCCTATTAGGGGCGAAAAGGGGCGAGGACTTGAGAAAACCCGCCCCATTACCAACCTGAGTTAAGTAATGGAATATCACATTATAAGGAATAAGATAAATACATTAATAATTGATTTTATAGGTTTACACAAATGCATAAATAATTGATTTCAAAGTTTTTACTTATATTGGAATGTACTACAAAAAAAACTATAGAAAATGGTTTCCCAATGTTTGGTTGTCCAAAGAAAATAAAAATACCAATTCATCGATAAGTTTATTTCAATAGATAAGTTTTTTTGAAGAGAAATCACTACAAAAAAAGAATGTATTTTATGACGTTTGATTGTTCCTTATATTATGTTTAATGACGTTTTTTAAATTGACCTATTTTAGAAGCATCATAGTAAGAAATGGATAGAAAACTAATAAATAAAAATAATTTATTTTATTTTAGTATCATGATTAATTTTATTTTAGTAATATATTAAATAATCATTAAAATAATTGGTACTAAATATATGAAAAACTACATACTTTTTTTTGTAGAGAAATAAAAAAATACAAACTTATTATAAACTAATTAGTCCTAATGGTATGAGATGAACCAATTCTATCCATGTGACGCCCCAAATCCCGGGGTCTTTTTTTGTACTCTTTTTTTTTTTTTTAAACAGTACCCATGAACAATGTTCTTGAACAATGTTCATGAGCAATCCCGTGAGCAGGTGACCCAAGCGATTGCTGACACGATTGCCTTTATCGCGAGGTTTGTCGTGTGCACATTGCGGCACGATCATCGCGCGGCGTCATCTATGTGGACCTTGCGTTATCGCGCACGCCCGGAGCGTTCTGCGTGGCAGCGCCTAGTACCCGGGCCTGTCCTGCGACATGTAGAGTGGCCAAGTAGCGACATGGGGCCAAGCCCCAGCTATACATTGCGATAGAATTTCCTATCGCAACAAGAGATGGGAAAGACTCTGTCGCGACAAAGAATATGAGACTCAGTCCTTGTGAAATTTATGTCACGAAATGAGCTCATCTATTACTTTTGCCCATGCTGTCGCGCGGGATCTTGGTGTGTGTGGCCCGGTGTGTCTTTGCCCATCGCTCATTTGTCCTGACCATATTTCATGTCGAGACCTCGAGAACGCACCCACAGTGACTCGCCAGTGCAGCACCAAGGCCTGTGCGACCACAAAGGCTCGCTTGTCGCGACCTGAGGTGAGCTGACTCTTTGTTCTTGACGGGGAATTCTGTCGTGACGAGAGAGCTGAGAGGTGCAGCCATGCAGGCCTCCCTTGGCACGCCGCGTACGAGTCCTCGGTCGGTAATGCAGTACACACATGTCGCTGCGCCCCTCATGTCACGACACCACTGCAATGTCGCGACACAAAACTGGAAATGGGCAATAACCCACCCCATTTGATCTCCTGCACTCTTTCCTTTATTCAACACACTCTAAAATCATCATAAATTGGCCTTATTACTACAAAGGCCACTGGAACCTGGAAAACTCACCAAAATGTATTTATCATACAAAAACGAGTTTAATTACAACTCTTTGTTCTTTACAAAATACAAAAATGGGTTTTCTACCCAGATTTTTACAAAAATACAATATAAAGCCAAATTTGGCCTTCTCTTCTCCACTAAGGTCCGGATGACTGATCCCCTACGTACCTCCGATTGCACGAAATTATTTCTCACGTGGGTTAAGCAATCTTCCATTAGTTGAGTTTTGCTACGTGAGGTCCTAAAATCTAAGTCTTTCGTACAATGACAGCCCACACACACATTCAAGTAAAATTATGCACATTCCTACTTGAATGTCTACATGCCCCGTCCCATGCCTCGAGTCCTCATTGACTCCCTCATACATGCATTTTCCATGTATGAAAAATCGTTTTCAAAACAAAGATATTTGTTTTATTTGTGGACAACCCTCTGATATAGATTAGTGGACATACTCCGATAATCAGTTTTGTGGACAACCCTTCGATATATTGTAGTGGACATACTCCGATAATTAGTTTTGTGGACAACCCTCTGCTATTAACTCTCCAAAACTCATGTCATGCACTTACACCTAATATTCTACGGTGTCCCCGTGCATATGAAATGTGGTATGCCATTTCCATACCAATTGTGACGCCCCTATCTCGGGGGTCCCGTTGACAACTCGTCAACCCGCGGAAACCTGTGGATATCCGGTGCCCCGATATCACGTGTCTCATATATTGAGACATCTTCCTGTATAATTTTCTTATAAAAATTCACAAGAGTTTGATGTACAACTCTTATACACTTTTTACATGCCAAAATATATTGAGATTAGATTATTCTAATATATTTTTACGGAAATGCTTGTCAAGGTCGCTTGGAGCCTTCTTGTCTTTCACCGACCTCGAGGAGCGTCGTCTTCGTGTACTGAAAGGGGTCCCACGGCAGGGGTGAAGCGAAACTGCGCGGTGATAATCTTCTACGAGGGTGACTCGCTTTAAGTGCGCATCACGATGATCAAAGCACCCACATTAAAATGTCACATGAATGTCACATCGCCATGCATGAAATGCCGTCATCTTACGATCCATGCCTGAGTCCTCACCGACTCCCTCACACGTGCTTATTTCCATGTATGCAAATCGTTTCCAAACAAAAATATTTGTTTTATTCGTTGGCAACCCTCCGATATAAGTATGTTGGACAATCCTCCGAGGTGAATTTGTTGGAATGACTCTTGAGCAATTCATGACCTCGGCGTGAATTGTTGGACGATTTCCCAACACAATTCTTCGGACAACTTTCCGATAAAATGTTGTTTTGACAACCCTCCGATTTTCATTCGTTTGTGGACATACTCCAATAACCCTTTTGTGTATCGCCGAAAACATGTCATGCACTCACCTGTAATTCTACCAAGGTGCCCAGTGCATATGAAATGCGTATCTTAGTTTATACGATACGTATTAATATATATTTATGCATATATTAACAAAATTTACACACAACAACATGTTATTCAAATATAGCAATAACACACAACCTGGTCACAATCTTGGACCCATCCAACCAAGTGCCTCATGGCCCCTTCACAAACATGAACCAGTTTGGTTCCAATCATCCATACAACATCAAACGGCTAGAAAACCTATAAACTTTTAGTTTCTAGTTCAAACCCCAACCTACCACAGTCTTGGACTGTGTAAAATCGGTCATAGAAATCCTCTATCCTTCAATCCCAAGTTTTTGGAACTAAACCGTATGGCCTCTCATGGACTCCCATAGACAGCCCTACCATACCCAATACAGTAGCCTACAACATGCCGTGCGGTAAATGTATTCCTCTCCCGACTATGCACCTCGATGAAACCATGCAGCACCGCACCTTTGATTGAAACATAGACTTCAGCAAGGTTATGGTCACCCACTGTCCTCCACAGGAATGGATGAAATCTTGACTCAATGGGCTCTGGTCAAAGAGACATAACGAGTTGGACGGAAGAATTTATGACATTAGAAGTTGGGGTCACACATGAATAGGCAGCCTAACCAGGGAAATTTCGCCCTGCCCGACCTGTCCGATCTCCCCCTTCCAGATAGCTCCAGTACCCACTGACCTCCATGGAAATATGGTTGGAATCTTGACTCAATGGGCTTTCCATAGAATCCAAGAACACCTGAAACGAAGTTCAGACGAAGAAGTTATGACCTTTCGAAGTTAGAGGTCACAAGTAGTCAAACCCAGCTGAGTTAACCCGACTTGGCAGAGTTGACCTAACCTGGCCGAGATGAGTTGACCTAGATGAGCTCACCTACTATCCTCCATAGGTACATGAATGGCTTCTTGACTCAATGGGCTTTCCATAGAGTCCAAGAACACCCGAAACGGAGTTCAGACAAAGAAGTTATGACCTTCCGAAATTGGAGGTCACACGTAGTCAAACCAGCGAGTGATGACTTAGCGAGCTTACCTGACTGTGAGCTGACTGATAACTAGGTGAGCTCACCTACTATCCTCCATAGGCACATGGTTGGAATCTTGATTCGATGGGCTTTTCATAGAGTCCAAGAACACCTGAAACGGAGTTCGGAGGAAGAAGTTATGATCTTAGAGTTGGAGATCTGCATTAGTCAAACCTAGCCAAGTGGCTGGAGCTTGGCCGGGGGCGAGGCTGACCTGGCCAAGCTGAACTGACCTGGCTGAGCTCTCCTACTATCCTCCACAGGCATATGAATGGCTTCTTGACTAAATAGGCTTTCCATAGAGTCCAAGAACACCCGAAACGGAGTTCGGACGAAGAAGTTATGACCTTCCGAAGTTGGAGGTCACACGTAGTCAACCTTGGTAGAAATTTGGCTTGACTTAGCCGGCGAGGCCTGACACGAGCGAGGCCCAGCCTCGCGCGACCTGCGGAGTTGGCCTAATTTTGTACTCTCCCACTGATGGTATCGAGGGGTAAAGGATCGTAGCAGTCCTGGGGTCAGAATTGATAAATTCAAAAGCACAACACATCAAGTTCAACGATGTGGGTACGTTCTGAGAATAGTTCGCTCTGCAAGGAATTCATTTATTTCGCCCAAAACCAGGTTCTAAATTCCGGTTAATGTGTACTCTGCTTGATAATAAGCGACCGTGGTTGAAATACAACCCGAACATTCTCCTTAGGCGAGACAACCACCACACAACCCTTAGGGTAGAAAATAACCAA